>APFE030620968.1:36229-198624 GCA_000404065.3 Pinus taeda | reverse complement strand
TGTAATGTAAAGGAGGTTTCCCCCTCGAAGAGGCTGAATTCTAAGGTGTTGATCTATCTTTTCTATATTTTCTTGAGCTAGTTTCATAAGAGACCTCTATACAGAAGGGTCATACAAAGAAATTTGGATATGGGGCTATCTTATGCTCATTCTTCTTCGAGAAGGTACCTGGGCTACTTCCTAAAGTATTAGTGTCCATCAGCAACCCAAGAGATCCACGAATGGGTGGATGGGTGGACTTGATGAAACACCTTGGAGGCGGGGGCATGCCTAGAATGACTTTTGATGATGAGTTTTTCACCTGATGGGATCAACATATCATCACAGTCAACGACTACTCATATGCCTTTATGGATTTCCAAGGAGATCTAGACTTAGTGTTACCATCAAATGCGGCATGGGGAGACATAGGTAATCAATTTTTAAATTTTTTGTGAATTTTTTAATATGAAATGAACTTAGAAATATTTCCGATGAGACAGAATACTGAAAAAATTACCATGTTCTAGATGTGGTTCTAGTGAGACCAGATGGATTTCTGAGTCATCGGCACAGCGGAAGAGGGGCCGAAGATGCAACAGTTGAGATAGAGAGAGTCCTATATGCAGTTCAAAGAAAATTGGTGAGACTAACTCACTAGGTACCTATGATAGCTATAGAGGACCTACCCAATGAGATGCAGCGCCATGTGGTAGGGGTACCACAGGACTGGGTCCGGATACTTCGACGTGTAGCCAATGCGGTGGTTAACTTTTTAGCCGCTCATCCTGAGTTGGGTCAATAAACAAACCTATGTATGAATGGACATAGTTATGGACATGAACCCAAATTTTGAAGGCATCTTGTCCCAATTTTTTATATTATTTTTTTTAACACTTTATCTATATATAGGCGATTTTATGATATATATACAGATTCAACTTTTGATGTTATTTAATTTGATGAATGATTAATATGCCAATCTAATGCTTGATTAGCAATAGAGTCTACTAATGAATTCTTAGATCGTGGAATGTGAAAATATGTAATATAAATAAATGATCATTCCAACATTCTCACTCTAAAAAATTGGCGATATAAATAAGGATCACGAACTCGATAAATGTTATTTAACTACGATACCACTAGCTGTGAGTCTAGATAAACTACCAACGAATCAATCCCATAAGAAATTTCTTTGGATAGTAAATGAAGAATGACAGTATATTCAACAATGTTATTCGAAGTAGGACCAATACATACTCCCCTCGACACCATCAACTGGATAGATGGATCATAAATCACCCAAGCCGCAGAAGAAAGATTCTGAGTGTGCTGACTAGCACCATCAGTGAATTCGAAATATATCGAGTCATCCATCAACACCTGCCAAAGAAAATTAAAAAAAATGTCGATATCACAAAATTCCAAACAAATATGTACAAAGATACAATATATACACACAAGAAATTGCTCGGCCGAAGCCTAAGAAAAATACTTCTTAAGGTAGAGCCCATTTCAGGGCTCCACCAGCTTGTTCCCTTATAAAGAAATTAATTCATAGGCCCCTTTTCCTAAAACTCGCTTGACTATGAAGGGACCATACCACATAGGCTTGAATTTGCCTACCCCAAGGCATCTTTGTCTTGGTCATAGACTAATAAAAGGTCGCCTTCAAACCCGAGGATGGACAACTTTATCATACTGAGTTTTAACCCTCTTCTTATGGGTATCGTTTATTATGGCTGCATCTCGACGCTGCTCATCAAGACGTTCCAAATGAACGAGGCGTTCTTCAAGACTAGACGTCTCTAGAAGAAGTTCTACAGCTAGTTTAATGGATGGAATTTCACATTCAATAGGGAAAATAGATTCCAGCTCGTAAACTAGTTGAAAAGGAGTAAAACCGGTGGCAGTCTTCACTAAGGTTCGATATGCCCAGAGTGATGGGTACAACATGATGTGCCAATTGGATCAATTTTTGTCAATTATCCTTTGCAGGATAGTCTTAAGGGACTTATTCACGGCTTTGACTTACCCATTGGCCTGAGGATAATATGGAGATGAATGCTCCTGCCAGAAGCCCAAATTGAGAGCCAATTCAGTCATCAGCTGATTCTAAAAGTGACTGCCATGGTCAGTGACAATCTCTCTTGGGATACCAAATCATGAAATAACCTGGTTGAAGAGAAACAAGGCTACTGTTTCACTATCATTTTTGTAAGTAGGCATGGCCTCAACTGACTTCGTAAAGTAGTCCACAACCATAATGACATACTTGTGATTCGTCACCAAAGGAAGATTACAAGTAGTAAAATCAATGCCCCACTTCGTAAATGGACCGATAGTGATAACAGGGAAAAGTGGAGTTAGATGCGCGTGCATTTTTCAGGTATAGATTTGATAAGGATGCCAATGTTTGACCACTTCAATACAGTCTTTGAAAATTGAAGGCCAAAAGTAGCCTACACACAAAATTTTTTGGGCTGTTGCAAGCCCTGATAGATGACCACCACAAGCTCCATGGTGGCAATCATTAAGAACAGACTTAACTTTTTCCAAAGATAAGCAACGCCTAAGGATTGAGTCAATCCCTCTGCGATATAATGTATCACCAATGATAACATAATTTTTCGCAAGGTGACGTAAATTTCGACGCTCATCTTTGGAGAATGCAGGTGGGAACTTCGAAGTCTGGAGATATATAATTATATCTTCACACCAAGGATCTTGTGAAGAAATGAGGAATAAATGTTCATCGAGAAAATTTTCCTCATAAAAAATGGCTTCCTCAAAAGGAAACTCTGAAATCAATTCCACAAAAAATCAATGACTTCTTAGATTTGGTTGACAAGAACTCGAGATTGAATTCTTGCAAAATAACAATCCATCTATTATACATGCACCCAATCATTTGACTACTGAGGACAAACTGAAAAGGATTGATAGCCGCTAAGACGAACATTTTACGCAACAGAATGTAATGACGAAGCCGCTAGACAAGATGGACAACTGCTAAGGCCAATTTCTCAATGGTAGAATAGCATAGCTCAGGTCCTACTAAGCATCGACTCACAGTAGATTGCATGCTCACTGAGAGCATCATCCTCTTGAACCAGAACCATACCAATGGTTAATTCTACCGCAACGAGATACAAAAAGAAATCACTGCCATAGTACGGTGGACTCAACAATGGAGGAGAGGTTAATGCCTTTTTCAAAGCATCAAAAGATCGTTGCGCGAAGTTGTGCCATCAAAATGGAACTCCTTTCTTAAGCAAACACATAAATCCTTTGGTAATCTCGACGTAATTTGCTATAAATCTCCTCAATAAATTTTCCTTTCCTTGGAGACTTTGAAGTTGATGAATGGAAGACGGGGGAGGCAACTTAATTATTTACTCAACCTTGAAAGGATCAACACGAATCCCTTCAGTAGATATGATGAATCCTAACAGCTGACCAGATGTGACTAGAAAAACACACTTATTCGGATTCAACCAGATTTCATAAAAATGACATCTCTCAAAAACTAACCAAACATGGTTGGGTTGATCATTTCTCTTGCGATAACAAGTAGCTAAGTCATCCAAGTATGCTTCAATAACATGTTTGATGTTGTGGAAAGCATAATACATGGCCCGCTGAAAAGTAGCTGCAGCATTTTTAAGACCAAAAGGCATCTTCTTGTATGCAAACATGCCTCGGGGACAAATAAAGGTTGTCTTGTGTTGATCCTCTAGATGGATAGTAATTTGATTGTAATTAGAGACTCCATCCATGAACGAAAAAATTTCATTACCTGCACATTCATCAACAATTCGATCAATAAAAGGTGTGGGGTAATTGTCTTTTGGACAAGCTTTATTTAAATCCCTAAAATCGATACATACTCGGATCATTCCTTGCTTCTTATCTACCGGGATTGGATTGGAAACCCACTCAGTTAGAGGAATAGGGTATATGAAACCCGCCTTAAGCAGCTTTTCAACTTCAACTTTAATAGCTATCACTTTCCGAGGATTGACCAGTCAAAGTTTTTGATGAATAGGTTTGGCATTTTTGTATGTCTTGATCTCATGCTGGACTATATATGGATCAATTCTAGGCATTTCCTCATAATACCAAGCGAACACATCTCAAAATTGTTTAAAGAGGTTGGTGTAGATTTGAATTTCTTCAGGGGAACAATTAGCTCCGATGAAGACATTTTCTATGACATTAGGATTCCTAGAGATGTTTACAGGTATAGTTCATGAGATAACCAACATGTTACCTTTGGCAGAATATTGTGTTGGAGCCAAAGGGTTTGAAACTGTACAAACATCACTAGTAAGCAGATTAGAGAACCTACATTCAACTTCATGCAATGGAGGAAGAAAATATGAACAATGATGTAAATCTTCCCATGGTCGATCTAGACCCATCATTGCCTCCAAAATTGCTTCTTCAGATGGTAAGACTGTATCCAAGCAATCCAGATCTGAAGTAGAATCGAGGGTCCAAGCCAGAGCCACATCTCCATCTAACTCCTCTTGTGAAAAAGGAGTGGGATGGTTGTCTGTAGAGTTAACGATAGATTTATAGCTAAGTTCCGCTGCAGATATGGGAAATTCCATTCTAACAACCTGCCCTCCATATAATGTGGTGGTAGATGAAGGCAAGGTCCAAGGGTTTGAAAAATAATGAGTTCGAAAGAACTCTTTCCGTGAAGGTCCCTAAGAGGATGAAATTGCATTAATTCTAGCTGTAGGATTAGGAAGGTCAAATATACCCATTAACGAAGAGTACATTCCAACTCCTAAATTCTCAATAGGTTGACAGGGATTTTCCACCAATAGAATGGTAGAATCTGAAGTTGTGTGGGAGTCACCTAGAGAATAATCCAATTGATCAATTTTAACAATCCTCCCCTCATGAGGAAAACAGAGGATGCAGAATAAAGATGAAACTATGGCATCCATCTCATAAATCCAATTCCTGCCTAAGAGGAGGTTATAATCCAGGTTGGCATCAACGATTTCTTCCTCAATATTTACGACCTTTCCCCCAACACATATAGGAAAGGCCGAGATAATCCAATGTGGCCTATGAGAATGTCCATCAAATGCTATCAAGAGAGTTTGTGAAGGAACAACTAAAGGCGATCCAATGGCCTTCCAACATGACATAAAAATTACGCATGTGGAAGCTCCCTCATCTATAATTGTCCAAAAACTATTGATCTTTCGATAAGTGGACTTTATCTGGAAAACCATATGGTGAGGAAGTCTCTTTTTGACATTCAACATATCAAAAGTGAGCACTAAAGAACTTTTTGGGTCTACTGCACCGATTGTTGAAAGAAAAGCACTTCTCTGAGTAGGGAATGACTAGAGTACATCCAATGTAGACATATCACAAGGACTTTCAACCAGATCTTCTACAATCGAGTAGTTCTGGGCTGCCCTAGCATTAGGGTTAATAGTCGAGCACTTTGCGGAACCTTTCACTATCCGAGGTATAGACTCTATAGAGGGTCGCTCAATATGAAGTGGGTCTGTGGCTTTGAGAACAAATTTAGCCATAGATGTTTACATTTCACCATAATCACGTGCTCGTGTAGCAACATTGACATGCGAGTTCATCATATAAACATTTGAGGAATTTTACCCTTCTTGGTTTCCCCTTGTAGAGGTACCAGTGTTCGAATTCGTGCCAACAAGTAATTGATGCCCTTGGGGAAAAGGGTTAGTCAGAATAATTTGGGAGCTAGAGGACCCTTGTTGCACTAATAAGCGCTGAGCATCTTGTATCTTAGGGCAGAGGCGAGTCAGATGATCCCCATTGCATAACTTGCATGGAAACTTTACCTTTTCTTAGACTCTTTTCTACCCTCACCAGCACCATTGTCGGGTTTTTTTGCATTGCATTTCCCTTCCTGGTTCTTCTTCTTCCCTCGCCCCTTCCTCTTCCCATTAGATTGTTGATTTCCTTTGATGTTAGAGGCCTGGACGACGTTTATAGAGGTAGGTTGGGAAGGTGTAGGTGTAGACGTTGCTTCCTGGTTAGAAGAAGCAGTTTCTAGAGACAACTGCTGCAATTGATTCAAAAGGTTCACCATTTTAACATCAATCGGTCCGACTATACCATCAGCATGGGGGCTTGGCTTTGGTTTGGCTAAATTGACCTTAGATCTGGGAGCATTAGGTAGAATTTTCTAAAGAGTCCTAGACTGAGAATATATCAGTTCTAATTGTTGGGCTCGAAAAATAGCCTGCTCTTCCAAATAAACATTAGAAAGAGATACATCCTTTGAGATCTCAGGTTGTAATGATTTGAGAAACCATTAGAGAAGGAATTTAGGTGGGATTTTAGCTTTAATAAGCCTTTTTATCCTTCTCCATTCCTGGATGTGACCTGAAATTTGAGTTGCGGTGTCTTGCTAAAAGTTAGTCAGAAGCTCAGTTCTAGCTTCATATCCGACAGGTAACTGAAAATGGTTCAAAAATATATTAGCCAAATCATAGAAAGAAGTATAGGTGCCTCCTGGAAACTCTATATACCATTTGGCCGCATTTCTGGTTAGGGTGCACTGAAGTAACCTCAACCTGATCGAATCATCTATCAGGGAGTTAGATGAGTGCCATAAGTGAAATGTGGTCACATGGTCTCCCGGATCTTCACCACTTTTCCCCTCGAATTTTGGGATATTCGAGGGAAGTTTAGTTGGGACCGGAGGCCAAGCTGGATTGTATCGAATTAGATCATTCATCAATTTAGTTAAGTTTTGCAAGTTAAGCATGGACAGAAAAGGAAGTCTTGGGGGACCTTGGGAATTCCATCTAGAGCGGGCAAGGTTCTCAAAGGTCTGAAAAGAATGTCCTGGGTTTTGAAAAACACCAGGCTACCTGACGTAATTCGTAGAGCTTACTGAATCAAAAGGCGATCCTTGTGGTCTAGCAAAATTCGGAGTTTGACCAACTTGTGCCGAAAATCCTCCGTAACCATTGAAGTTACCCCCTAACGAAGTATTGAAAAGAGCCGATAGCCCCTGATAAGGATTCCATGCATTAGAAAATGGTGGAAAATTCTACAATGAATTAACCGAAGAGTACAACACATTCCCTTGTTGGCTGAAAAATTGATTCCCAGCTCCTATCCCACTAACCGCAGGGTTTGTCTAACTTTGGAAGGGGTTACTACCTTGACTTGTAAAAGGAAAAGGAATTGACCCTAGTGTCGAGTTGGAATGTGGTATATGATCACTTCCAAATGGGAAACCTTGAAAAGAAGCTGATCCACTCATCATGGATGTACAGGCGGTCAATGGTATGTTCAAAGGAAGTGAAGGAATCCCGTGAGATGACATTCCATAAGGGAAAAATCCAAAATTGGATGCATTAACCTGAGAACTTCCAGTCGTTGACGGAATGGAAATAGACCCAAATATAGTCGTGCTAGGAGTAATAGAAGGGATGGAAATATTTCCTTCCCCTTGTATAGATATGGGAGTCTGCATGCTCGCAACACTCATCGTAGATGCCATGCTTCCAGCAGTGGCCATTGAAGGAATATATGTATGTAAACCTAGGCTTGAAGGCCTATGAGTCAAAGTTCCAATGTATAACAAAACGTCCAGATGATCAGGAGGAAGAGGAGAATTCGTAGCCGCAACTAACTCTGAAAGGTCTTCAAATTCAATATTATCTTCCAACTGGAAGAGTATTTGAGAAAGAAGTAGTGTGTTCCTCTCTAACTCTATAATGGTGCCAAGTTTATCTTGTGAACTAATGACCCTGAGTGGAGGATCAATCTCCAATGCACCTACTGCCACTGGTTGAAAACCACTGGCAGAATCACTCCTACACTTTCTAAGAGAAGGCTCAGGACTCGTAGGTGATAGCCCATGAAGTCTCCTAGACCATCGAGATGGTCGGTTAGCCACTTTGAATTATTTAAAATATCTACTTAAAGACTCAAAAAATTATAGAGCTAGGCCGATTAGGAGAAAAGAACACTCACTAAAAATTCCCTAAAGATATCAGCATTTAAACAGCTCTCGAGTATTTCTGCTCTAGGTAATTAGGACTAGACACCAAAATACAAGAAATTTAATAACAAGGGCCTTCTGAAAATAGACTAGGGTAATTACGCCCCAGGTCTACTAGCGAAGGTATCAAAGGTAGTTACGCTGACCTCCAAACAATAGCCATTGTCGTGAAATCCCCCAAGCTTCAAAAGGGTGCCCTCCAGAAGTACTACTAAACGTGATACAACGTCAACCTCAGGTGCCATGGGATTCCCCTCCGCAACCACTTGTGTGGTCCCTATGATAGGCAACTATGGTCACCAAATTGTATTAGAGGCCAGGCAGACCAGTCATGAGGTAGGATTTGACAAGTAAGAGAGGGGGTATCTCTCGTCCTTATCTTCACTAACCCTCATTCTTTACTCCCAGTTATAGAGCTTTCCTGGTCTTCCTAACATTATTGGTTTTCTCTCATTAATCAAACTTCTATGTTTTGTAATTTTGAGCGGCCTTGGAGAGTTTACTCTCCTCTCACCTAATCTAAGGCCGTAATAAACCTAAACGTATTGGTGTATTATGATGACAATACAAAAGTTCTAATTTATTTAAATTAATTTCTTGATTTTAATGGTTGTTCCTTAAGTCAAGGGTATTGATGGAAGTGAAACCGATGGTGTTTGTATGACGCAAAAGAAATCAATGAAAAAATAACTACATGAATGCAATCATTTGTTCTTCAATGAAAATAGATCTCTATATGGGTTCTACGAGACTTCTATAAAGCAAAATACTTTTTCTTTTCTTTTCTTGAAACACACTTCACACACCCAAAAACAAAAAGACTACTAATGCTTTAACAATGCAAACTATCCTAATGTAAGATGCAATGGAGATGCAAGATCCTAAATCACTCTAAAAAGCGAAAGCAATTGTTTATAACTATCAATGAGCCAACTTAAGTATTGATACCATGTAGGAATTTATAGGGTAACTATTCATGAGAGAAGCTGATGTAAATTTTCATTCTTTTATTAATAAATTGCTTAAACTGGCCGCATTGGCTCAGGCCATGGACTGTTTCCCTCTTTGAGGGTTTTAACCACGTCAACAGTATTAGTGTATTGATCTGTGATCTGTTTGTGGGTGGTGTCCTTTGGTGTTCTGTTTAAGGAACTTACCCTGTAAATTCCTACATGGTATCGGAGTTATTTGAGGGCTACATCCATTGGTGATCCAAATCTGAAGCTGGTAGAACTACATCCGACTGTAGTTTCCTAGATCTACTATTACTGACTAATTTCGGGCCGAGAGGACTGCTCTATTGTGTTAGGAGCATCTATTCCAGTGAGGAACCCCTTTTGTTTGATGCGAAAAGGTTTTCGGTAGCCCTAGCTATGCCATTTTTAAGATCTGGAGGTATACAGACGTTTTTTGCAGTTTTTAGTTATTTTCTCTCTGTTTATTTCAGTTTATTTAGCTCTTTGTTTTCTTATTACCGGATCTATACCTTTCATTTCTGTGTATGCTCTTTGCCCCGCGATTCTGTGCTATTTGAGCAAATCATAAACAAAAAGGAAGGATTTGTCTCATGTGTATGCTCTTTTCTACCGCACCTTAGTGTGATCTCGAAAAATTAGAAACATTGAGGAAAATACGTAGTTTTTGGGTAAAGCTAACTTCAAGCCGTAAGGTTTATTTTTTGTATGTCTATGTTGGGTTGTGTGTGTTTTTTTTGTAGGTAAAAAAGAGCTTTCTCAAGTAAGCATGCCCCCCAAAGCTTCAGTGACTTAAAAAAAAAAAAAAAACCCTTCCTCTTTTCCAAAAATTACTAGCCTTTTAGCCTAGCTCACTTGGTCCAAAGCTACTTTATGAGAATAGAGGTGTTCAATTCAAGTCTTTCTTTTTGTTGAGCTAATTAGATTAAGTTTGGAAAGGGGGTGAATTTTTTTTAAATATAACTTTATCATTCATTTCTGCACATTCCCACACTTCGTCGACATCTTCAACAACTTTTCTTCAAAAAGGGATAACTTCTTCATCCGGAAGCTGTTTTCAAAGCTGTTTTTTTAATCACCCTAATTTTTCGAGATCTGTCCATTGGAACACTTAGTTTCGGCATCTATTGCTTCAGTTTATGTTAAAATAGAAAGTCCATTCCAAGTTATTCTTGACAACACCAACTACTTCCAATGGTGGTCCTACATTGTGGATTTACTTAGAAGTAAAGGTCTTTATAGAATAGACTCAGGCCAAGAAATCAAACCGAAAGATGTAGATAAGGCAGCCAAATGGGAAAATAGGCAAGATCAAGCACATAGGTTGATAGGAATGTCTATTTCTCTAGACCTTAGATTCCATATAGTAGAACTTGATACTCCTAATGAAGCAATGAAACAGATCACTAAAGTTTTTGGAATTAAAAATGAACTTAGAGCCCATCAACTCGAAAATGAGTTGCTTACATTGGACCCCAATAATTTTTCTTCAATTGAAGATTTTTTGTCCAAGTTTAAGACCCTTATACTTCTCTTGGAAGGTGTTATGGTTGAGAAAGAAGATGATAACCTTATCTAGTCCATTCGTACTAAGTTGGGACCAACCTACTCTGTGTTTTTTTCCACCTTCCATTCTACAAGAGAAGCCTTCATTTCTCAGGGACAAGACTACAAGTCCCTTTCCTTTGATGCATTTTGTGATTCTTTAAGAAGAGAACAAGAAAAAATCTTACATATTGGTCTTATTAATCTTGGAAACTCTTCTAAGAAAGCCTTAGCCTCCCAACAACAACAAAATTCAAAGAATCCTGAAAATCTGTATCCTAAAAAGAATGGTCCTAAACCAAACAAGGGTCCTAAGCCATTTCAGTCTCAAAATGAAAAATAATTTCAACAAAATGATATGGCAAATAAAAACAAAGGGAAGAAAAATGATAGACATTGCCACTTTTGTAATCAAGATGGCCACTTATAATCCAAATGCTTTAAGAAGATGGAAGCCTTGGAAGCAGCAATGAAGAAGCATAGCATCCATTTGGAGCACTCAACAACTCCAACTTCATCTTCAAGAATAACACTCTCTGCATGTGATTGTCAAGCATCTTGGTATGGATATACACTAAATGTATCTTCTTATTCTCATTCTCATGAGTGGCTCATTGATTCTGGAGCTTCTTATCACATGGCCAAAAACAAAGCCATGTTTTCTTCTTTAAATGATTGTAACACCAAAAATATATATGTTGGTGATGATAGATCTCTCAGTGTTGTAGGGACTGGAACTGTTCATATAGACAATGGTCAATTCAATTATGTATTATGTGTTCCAACCTTATCCTGCAGCCTTCTATCTATATATCATATAAATCACTCAGGTGAAGGTAAAAGCGTTGAATTTTCACCTCACGATGTTGTAATAAGGACCTAAGAGATCCTAGACAGATTTTAGCTACTGGCATTGCCGATGATTCTACAAGGTTGTATAAGTTTAACAACTTTGGGTCATCAAATCTTCCCTTTATAATTGTTGCTCATGATGATGAAGTGAGCAAACTTTAGCACGAGCAATTTGGTCACTTAAACTATCACTCCCTTCAGAATCTATGTAAAGAAAATATGGTGATAGGTCTTCCAATGGTATCTTGCAGAGATGGTGTTTGTTTTGAATGTGTACTCGAAAAACACCATCAAGATAGTTTTGAAAAACGTGCCTCTTGGCACGCTTCAGCCCCTTTACAGCTTGTGCATAGTGGTTTATGTGATCCACTTCCAATTGTTTCATTCTCTAGATACAAGTATTTCTTAACTTTCATTGATGATTTCTCCAAACGTACTTGGGTATACTTCTTAAAACTCAAGAGTGAAGTATCTAACATGTTCTTGGCCTTTAAGGCCTTTGTTGAAAAACAAGCTTGACATCAAGTTCTTAAGCTAAGATCTGATAATGGCGGAGAATATGTTAACAACAAATTCATCAACTTTTGCACTGAGAATGGAATTCAAATGCAACATATTGTTCCATATACTCCACAACAAAATGGTGTAGCTGAAAGGAAGAATCACACCTTAAATGAAATGGCTAACTGTATGCTTCAATCTAAAGGAATTAGTCTTAATTTTTGTTTAGAAGCAATTAACTGTGCAAATTACATAATAAATCACACTCCTACTAACGTTTCAAAGAATATCACTCCAGAAGAAGCATGGAGCTCAATTAAACCAGATGTAAGTCACTTTTGTGTTGTTGGAAGTGATGCATGGGCCCATATTCTAGATGAGAAACATAAATATTTAGAACCTAAGAGTGAAAAATGTATTTTTGTTGGATATTCTAAAGATGTCAAAGGATACAAAATTATTCCACTTAAGTCCAAAAATGTTATCACCAGGAGAGATGTAAAGTTTGCTAAAAATATATCGGCCTACGAGCCTAGTTCGGCGGATGTGCCACCTCTATCTATCCTTTCTACTTCTATAAATATTTCTTCTTTAGATGGTGACAACGAGGATGAAAATCCTCCCCCACCTTCTCAGGGTCCTCCTTTAGCTCCTCAGCTTCCAAAATGGGTCCATGCTACTCGGGATGCAACAGGTGCTCTTGCCGGTGATCCTACTCAGCGACGTACACGATTTCAGTTTGATAGAGCCTCTTCTTTACTAGCTCAAGCTTCAGCTACTTATGATCCCAACACCTTTGCAGAAGCTTCAGGCCATCCAGATTGGGACACAGCTATGAATCAAGAATATCGTTCATTATTGGAAAATGATACATGGGATCTTGTTCCCCTTCCAAAGGGATGAAAACTTGTTAGATGCAAATGGGTTTATAGAACCAAGTATGGACTACATGGAAAAGTTGATAAGCATAAAGCTCGTCTTGTTGCTAAGTATTTTTCACAAGCTGAAGGCATTGACTATATTGAAACTTTCTCCCCTATTGCCAAAATGAACTCTATCCGCTTTGTTCTTTCCCTTGCTGCCTCTTTCAAATGGGAAGTCCATTAGATGGATGTTAAATATGCCTTCTTTCATGGGGACTTGCATGAAAAAATATATATGGAACAACCTTCTGGATTTATACAAATAGACTCCAACCTTGTATGTTAGCTTAAGAAATCCCTTTATGGTCTCAATCAAGCCCCTCAGGCTTGGTATGCCAAAATGGATAGATTTCTTTTAGAAACTAGATTTTCTAGGTGTCATTCTGACAATACAGTCTACACCAAGAAAGTGGGCAAGTCTCTTATCATTCTTGTTCTTTACGTTGATGATCTTATCCTTATTGGTAGTGATCCCAACCTTATAAACCATGTGAAGTCCAACCTTAAAAAGAAGTTTGAAATAACAGACTTAGGACACTTGCATTATTTTCTTGGTCTTCAAGTCTTGCAATCGAAGGAAGGTATTTCCCTTTCCTAGTCCAAGTATGCATGTGATCTTCTACACCATTTTCACATGGAAGACTGTAAGCCAGCCCCTTCTTCCTTTCAGTCTGGAACCAAACTTTCAGTCACTTGTACTTCCCCTAAAGTTGATGCTACCTTATACCGTCAACTTGTAGGAAAACTTTTGTATATGACCCATACTCATCCTGACCTTTCCTTTGTTGTTGGCCTTATTGCTCGGTTTATGCAAAACCCACACGAAAGTCATTGTAAATCAGCTAAAAGAATATTTCGTTATGTTCGAGGTATAGTTTTGTTTGGGATTCATTACAGTGCAGAAGCATCTTGTCTGTTGGTTGGTTTCACTGATTTTGATTGGGCTAGCGACCCTGATGATTGGAAGTCTACTGTAGGTTATGTGTTCACTCTTGGTTCAGTACCTATTACATGGGCTTGCAAGAAAAAAAGTGCCATTTCTCTTTCTTTAGCAGAAGGAGAGTATCGTGGTGCCATAGAAGCTAGTAAGGAAGCCCTGTGGCTTCGTCATATCTTGTCAGAGTTTGGCTTTTAACAACAACATTCGACTACACTTTAGTGTGATAATCAAAGTGCCATTCAACTATGCAAAGATCCAGTCCAACATCAGCACAACAAACACATTGAACTGCACATGCACTTCATCAAAAAGCTCATTCACGACCATGTTCTTGAAGTGCAATATTGTTCAACAGATGATCAAGTTACAAAAATCTTTACAAAGGCTCTCACAGAGGCAAAGTTTACTAAACTTCGATGTATGGTTAGAGTTCAGGAAGTTCTCACTAAAGGGGGATAGGCTCTAATGCCTCCTTCCTTCTCCTATTGTGTCATATTTGTACATCCTTCAATCCTATCCCAAGTTGTTTTTAAGGGGGTATTTAGGATATTTCGACACATAGGAAATAGTTACGTATAACTTGGTCTAGTATAGAGTTAGGTAAAGTGTGTTTCTTTACTATGTACTTTTGTAACTTATAATTAGACACTCACGATATGTAGTGATTCAATGATTCATTCTCTCCTCGGTATTACTGACACTTGATCTATGGCTTAGCACTTGATTGGTCCATGATCTCTATTTAAAGAGCATGGAGGGTCATTTGTAGGGTAACCGTTCATGAGATAAGCTTATTGTTAAACACACATGGGGAGCGAGAGAGATATGAAAGATAAAACATGCAATACAATTTTATTAACAAGAGATTTACATTTATAGTACATTATGTGACTCTTGGGTTTCACATCCCAAGTTCTCTTGGACTCCTTTGTCATATAGCTTTCCACACACCCATTTAGGATTGGTGTCCCACATCCCCTTATCTGAAGGTTATGTATGAGTCCAAGAAGAGAGCTGTAATACAAAATGTGCAAAAATGCATGGTAGCACTAGGCTGAATGTGCTCTATGAAATGTTGGTATAAAGGGCAGTGGTTTAAGGATGACCACCAACACTGGAACGCTTAGTGCAGTTCCCTGAACTCTTCCAAAAATGGCAAGAAACTGAAGTTTTCTGCTAGAGGAAGTGATCCTACTGTTTTAAAGAGGGAAACCTTCAACAATAAAAGGGAGGTCTCACCCCGCATAAAAGGTAAAACTTCAACCTAAAAAGGGAAGTCTCAACCTGTGATGGTTTAAGGATGACCAACAACTCTGGAATGCTTAATGCAATTCCTAGAACTCTTCCAAAACTGGCAAGAAGCTGGAGTCTTCTGCTAGAAGAAGTGTTCTCAATTTTGTTCCCGAAACTCTTCCAAAACTGGCAAGAAGCTGAAGTCTTATGCTTGAGGAAGTGTCCCAGATTTCCAACTGAAGGCATGTTCACAGGCATCTTTGTCTCTTGGTATGGTATTTGGTGTTACCTACCCTTGCTGCTCTTGTAGAGAGCTTGTAATGGTGTGGCAGGTTGTGGCTCAGGCTCGCTTGATGTGGATTTAAAGCTTGTAGATGACCATCATTTCTCCCCCTGTCAGATACAAGGTGAGAGGATGGAGAAAACTCAGCTGCAAGACTTTTCAATACTCTGGAACAAGTTCTAACATGTGTTTGGAATATCTTCTTGGCTGTTGATGCCCATTGCCAAGAAGCGATCCATCCTAGATGAATCTTTGTTCTTGCAGGACGATTGTTTCTGAAGCATCTGTGTGAAGAATGGCTAGTTTTATGATAGTGCTTACATGGATGAAGATCAAAACAATGATCTTTCAAATGGCCAACTCGATCACAGTGTTGGAATTTTAAAATTTGTTGCTGTTGTTGTTGTTGTTGAGGTGGAAGAGGGGCAGAGTCTGGAACAGATGGAGGTGAACTGTCATGAATAAATCCAGCACTCTGAAACTGAGTGGGCTTTGAGTAGTCTGGAATATGAAAGGACAAGTCCTTATCATATCCAAGACCAGTTTTGTGCTTGTTGTGGACAAGTTGTTCCCAAGGTCTGATGATGGGCTTGGGAAGCGCAAACTGAGTTTATGTATCTGCATTTACAACTGCTACTTTATTTGAATGAACTGTAACATTATTAACTTGCTGCTGATGGGTGGTTGTCTCAAAGTCCTGAACGGAAATAGATTCAGACTGATGACTCCACTGCTGTAATTATTCTTGTTGTAGCTGAGATTCAAGCTGCAAAAAATCGATCTTTTCTTGTGCATTTTGAAAATAAGTTTAAATATCGGTGAGAAAATCCTTGCTGGTTTTGACTGTATTATCCATAGTAGAGAATATTAGATTGTCCACTAACTCTAATATTGCACCAATTGGAGCCATTTTTAACCTCAAAAAATAGTAAAACAATGAGGAAAAGATGGACCAATTGCTCTTTTATATAAACTTATGGCAACAACTTCAAATCAATCAGCTTGCAATAGATTCAACACACAAAGAATGGTGATATCCGGAAAACAGACTCCTCACTAAAAAAATGAATTTTCTTCAATTCTCCTAAGAATTTAAGCAATTTAGGCCTCAAAAAGATATTTTCCTGTACCAGCCTTGAATCCAAGGGAACTTGTCTTGGAAATACTTCAATAAAAATCTCTGATATGAACAACATTTAAAAAAATACACCAATTCGATCTATAATACCACGAAACTTGCTAATTAGGAATCAAATCAATACATATCTTCTTGTGATCTGTATGCCTTCTCCAGTGCTACCAAACCATTTCACTGTTCAAAAGATCATCGAACATAAATAAACAAATCAGCTCATTATAGTTACACTCAAACACTCATGCCCACATGATCACGGATCCGCTACGGTTTGAGAGTGTGGTTAACTGTAAAGCACATCTTAATGTCCTTTATTGGTCTTTTCCGAATATTTGTTCTATGCAGGAGCTCTCGGTCTTGAAGTTGCAGGAAAAGCAAAGGTCAGCGGAGACAGTTTAGTGGTGCAGAAGCAGAGGAGAATGATAATGGAAGTAATGAAGAAATTGACAATGTAAGCATAGATGAACAAAGTGCGTTTCCTCCATGAGCAAAAGAGAATGATAATACGATGGAGAAGCCACAAGAAAGTGATGGTTCAATCTCATCCCATCACTTGGATTGACCACAATAGTGGCTAAAAATCTGTAGTTACTTAGGCTTACCGTCTCTTATTTATTTAATAATGGTTGCACTGTGTAACAAATTTGATCTAACAATAATAATTGAAAAAGCATTTTGACTCTTTTTAATAAAAATATCTCTTTTCCAGCAATTCCAGTGTGTACTTCACTGTGAACGACTAACTTATTTACATAGTAACATGAAATGCTCAACTTGCAATGCTCAGGAAATGTCAACTGTGTGAGATTGCTATGACCGAACTTTGTCTTACACATACAATGAATTAGCCAACACTGATTGCAATTGCATGGAGTAAGGTAAATTGTTTTACGTTTTAAAAGTCAACGACATTAAGCTGGGTAAACGTACAACATCGTCACATGATGTGAAATCCTTCCTTGGCCATGAACCCGCGAATTGAAATATCTTTGTCTATTTGTATTTGGAACGACAGATGACGAGTTAAAAACGACCACTTCTTTCCGTAGGCATGGAGCCGAATCAATCCAAATCTTTATCTGTATCCATCTCAACAAATTTCACTCGAGTTGAAGCAGCCAGTTCCCCGCATTCAGCCACAAAATATGACAGAGGAGATTTAGTGATTTTGAGTCAATCCCAACACCTTTGACGGATGAACTCTGTAGTGCACAAAGCATTGAAATATTGTTTTGTGAAAGTAATCAAAATATTCCTTGGACGGTTATGCATAAGGCATTAAACAATGAAAAACATATGCAGAGGCACCAACGCATATCTGGACACCCAATGGAATATGGAGCAGAGCACAGGTTATGTCAGGACAGAGGCAGAGCAGCGCTGGAAGGACAGAGGCAGAGCAGCGCTGGAAGGACAGAGGCAGAGGTTAGAACAGCTTGGACAGCGCTGGAAATGTCAGGCAGAGGAACGTTTCATACGTTCAAGTGAATATGGCAGACAGAGTGCAGGTCTGTATAAAAGAATATGGCAGAAATAGACTGCACAGAAAGGCCATAAAACAAATGACTCAAATTAATTGTGCAGGGCAGGAATACGCTTGCTCTAATACCATGTTAAACGCACATGGGGAGCGAGAGAGATATGAAAGATAAAACATGAAATACAACTTTATTAACAAGAGATTTACATTTATAGTACATTATGTGACTCTTGGGTTTCACATCCCAAGGTCTCTTGGACTCTTTTTGTCCATACGGCTTCCACACTAACCCATTTAGGATTAGGTGTCCAACACTTATGTATATTTTCATTCTTTTATTAATAAATTTCCTAAAGTGGCCGTGTTGGCTCAGGCTGTGGACTGTTTCCCTCTTTGAGGGTTTTAACCACATGAACAATACTGGTGTATTTATATGTGATCTATTTGTGAGCGGTGTCCTTTGGTGTTTTGTTTGAGGAACTTACCTTGTAAATTCCTACAAGGATACAAATTTTGAACACAAAATTCTCTCCAAACAAGAAGGACAAATTGTAAAAGATCACAATTCACTTTAAAAAACCAAGAGAAACCAAAATCAAACTTAGCAAAAGAAAACAAAAACAAAGTTTTTTGAGATCTTTTCTTTTTCAAGAAACAACCAAAACACTTTTTGAAATCACCCAAAATGCTACTAAAACTCAAAGATCAAAAAGAGAGCACAAGGAGTCTTTGCAAGTTACTAACTTGAAAATGAACAAAAACCTAAGCAAAAAGGCTTCAACTTGTACTAAATGACCCAAACAGCAACAAAGAGTTTGACAAACTAACCAAGAAGCCAGGGAAGAAATACTTCCAAATTCATCAAAAAGACTTTCAAAAAGCAAGAAAAGCTATAAGGCCACAAAAATGAAGGAAAGTGAAGCAATTAGATACAAAAACCAAGCTTGACACTGAAATTGAAAACAATCTCCTGTTCTGGAGGACTAGAACAATCAAGAACATCTGAACAAAGTCTTGTGTGCCAAAACACTGATTACAAACTTGCTGAAAAAGCAAACCTAGGCCAAATATTTTCAATGAGGAAGAGACTTCGAAACAGTAAGCTTGTAGAATAATGAAATTCTTCAGATAGAAATTGACCACACAAATACTAAAAAGACTGGGCAACAAATCTATCTGGGTAGAGAGATTTGAAAAACAATGCAAAAATTGGTATATGCAACTATGTTCAAGCACAGAGGCATGTACACGTGCTTCTAATATAGAAAACTCATGTATACGTGAGTTCAAATCACATAAAGAAGCATTTTTACGCTACTGTAAACAGAGTAAAAGGAGTATACAAAGCTTTGCAAGAAAAATAAAAAAACAAAGCCAGATAAAAAAGGTCAGACTTAGGTCTGAGACTCTAGTAGACCAAATAAGACTGTAACAATAATAAAACCAATGACTGAGCCCTCATTGACACTGAACAACCCAAACTAGGAATAACAAGATTGTTATCCCTAGTGGAGTCGCCAATTCTATTTCAGAAATAAGTACCCTTGGGCTTTGGGTTAGAACCCCAACAGAGCAAAAGCAAACTACAATAAGAAACACTCATACAACTCAAGAAAAATTCTTATATAATCAAACTATGTAAGAGCAACCATACTTGGATTTCCTTCGTTTGAGTAGGTCCCACAGGGTTCAGACCCTCTACAACTCCTGATGTTCTTTAAACCTGAAAATCATTCAATTCGAACATAATTAGTAGTATAGAAGTAAAGCATATTCATGAAATTTGAGTTTATATCATATAAACAAATTATTGATCATACATCAAAACAACATTCATATATGAATTACAACATAATTTGATGCATAAACAAGGTTAATTTTGGAAACAAGACAACATTTCTTTTATTGCAGTAAGCTATAAATAACATGGAGAAAATTCACTTGAGTCTTCTTCTTCCGGCTCTAAGTGGAGCCATCCTCCGGATTCATCCTATCCCAACCTTCAACAATCTTCTTCCATAACCAACACCATGATATCTCAAGAAAGAGGGATAATATCTATAATCAAGGAAACAAGGGTTTCTTAAAGTTTGGTGAAGTGCATGAGGTATAGGGATTCATCAGACTCAGTTAGGGATAATCTTAGTATAGTAACTCTATCTCTTCTCCTCCTTTAGGCCTTCCCATAGAAGTCTATTTATACTTCTCCCAATTAGTTTTTTAGTTGGGAAACAGTTGGGAAATAGTTGGGCCACAGGAAATAGGAGGTATTCAATAGGTAAAACCCGTGAACTTTGCCCATAATTAAGGAAATTTATTTTTTAAAGTGTTTTAACACATATACGTAGGTTGTGTATTGATTGACCCCTGTGTACATTCTTTTATCTCAACGAAAAGTAGTGTACAGGGAATAAAACACTATTTTTAATATATTTGGACCAAGTCTAGAAGGAGGGGTTGCCCTAGGCCATAAACCAAGCATCACAAATACCAAGGGTGGTAAATGGTTCTATAACAACGAGCATACTAATTTCAAAGGTGTATATATAGGAGTCTTTGTGAAACAAAGAACAACCTTGCTTACCCATTAAGTAAGTTGGGATCCCTCTTTCACCATTGGAGAAACAAATGTCTATGAATTACAATGAGCATAAGGTAATAAAATAAATAAAGGGTGGAATAAGATAAAGGCTTTCTGCATAGAGAGGTGAAGAAAGAAACTTATTGAACAAGCTTGTTGGTATTGAAGCAATGCTTGTGATTCCTTGAAGTGACTACACTGGGGTACTAAACAAGTCTTCTAGTAGTGAAGCAACAACAAAAATGATAATAAAACTTTAGTATATTAAACTTGCAGAATTTATATACTCCTACTCCCTAATTGAAATAAGTAAAGTTTGACTAGCTTTATGAAATATGTTAAGCCAATAAGAGGAATAGAAGAATTACATTTGTAACTAGGATAAGTAAGGAAGATAGGATGATAAATACAATGAGATAATGCTTCTAGAATACTATACTTTGTACTTAATGTTAGAGCTAAACAGAGAATTTGGAGTTTTTCTAGTGTGTCACCAAGTGTTCTTGTTGCAACACACCCTCCAAAATTTTCCTACATCCAAATTTTTTAGCCTCTTTATGGTTATGCCAACCTTCATTTCAAGCCAGTAATGTCATTCTTAGTCATATTTCTCATGTGTTCAGTTCTTCCTTCACGAATTCTAAGTGTCGAAGTGACCTTCTTTTACATTCTTATCTTGTGATTCGTGTATAGAAAACCTTTTCTAAGAAACCCTAGTAGTTAATGTTGAAAATAGCAATAAGAAATGATAAAAATAGAATCCAGAAATTCTAGTTTAATTTGTCCTTGAATTAAAGTAAGAATTAAAATTGAATTCTATTCTCACAGCAACTTGTAAATAGTTAGTTAAGTTTAATTAACTTAATTAGCTTAGGAATTTCGAGTTGGAAGTCTTTATGAAGTCATGTACATGTTCTCCCTATATTATAGGGGTCCAGGATGAGTTAATTGTGAGTTGTAATTAGATAACTCAGTTTATTGAGTTAATTTCAGTTAAATTAGTTCCATACTATTTGAGGAACTAATGGTGAGTTAACAGTGTGTTGGTGCACTAATGCATCCACTACTGCTACTCTAGTTAGCTAAAGATTCCCTCATTAGAAACTCATGCATGTCGATTTTGAGAAAGACCTAATTGATACTAGAGTGCAGGGACAATGTACTATCAGTTGTATAATTTTTTGAGTTGTACAAATGGTGTATGCAATCAGGAACTGAACCTTGAAGGGATTACGTAGTTTTATATGCACCTGTTTCCCATTTATATGGGCTAATCAACCGTAGGAATTGCACAAGGAAATAGGGAATTGGAGAGCAACAAAAGAGGCTAAGGTTTGGCTTGAGCTTGCTTGTGAGATGGGAGATTGATTATACTGAGTGTTAGGATTTTTCTTGTGAGAACAAGCATTGTATTATCATCTTGTATTTCTAATTTAATGTAGTACAGATAGCGTGGTTTTGAGTTGTGGCTTTCCCCGGATACTTATTGTGTTATGTGCCATTGGTTTATCTTCCTCTTGCTATTATTGTTTTCATCGATTTATTGGCTTCTGCTAAATGAAAGTAGAAGTAGATTCTTGTCCTATTCTTTAGCACATTGCATGAGCTTGTGAATCTATTGGATATTCTACATGGTATCGGAGTTGAGAATAATATACTAGAGGATATTTTGAAGTTTTAAGTTCAGGGTTACAGGTGAAATTCGAATTTTCAATAATACTTCTGGATTGGCAAATGATGTTCTACGATTTGCAGCTCAAGTATGCCTTGGATGGTAGCTCTAATTATATAGCCTAGAAGGACAAGATGGAGGTTGTGTTAGAGGATAATGGCTTAAAGGAATTCATTGATGGGAACATTCCTAAGCCACCAACAATGGATGTTCAAAATCTGGCTAAATGGAAGAAGTGTGTGGGAAGAGCAAGGTGGATAATCTTTGAGGGAGTTCAAGACCACATTGTGTCGAGTTTCCATGGGAAGGAAACTCTGCATGCTATGTGGAAAGCATTGAAGGAAATTTTCCAGAATAATAGTGACCAAAGGAAGTTGACACTGAAAGATAAACTTCGAAAAATCAAGATGGAGGCAGGCGACTCAATTCCAAATTACTTGACCAAGTTCACTCAATGTCGTGATGAACCTAAAATTGTTGGAATCATGGTTCTCAAGGATGATATGGTGAGTCTTGCTCTTCTAGGACTCCCAAAGTGTTGGCATATTTATTAGGACTCCGTCAATGGTCAAGAAAAGCTGTCAGATTGGGAACGACTGTGGTCGGATTTGATGTAGGAGGAGATCAACAGGAACACTAGAGATGGGACCTCTTCCAAGCAAGTGGAAGAGGATTTTACCTTAGCAAGAACGGAAAAGAAGGCCAAGGGAAAGAAGTCCTAAGGTGAGGAGGGTGGAAAGAATATGGACTTGATGAAAGTCAAGTGTTTTCATTGTCACGAGCACAGGCACTATGCCAAGAACTACCCACAGAAGAAACCAAGCAAGAAGGAGCCGACAGTAGCGGAAACATGTGAAGCTCTAGCTTCACAATTCAAACTTGATTTCACTCTCATTGCATGCATGGTCGGCACTACCATGGGAGGCAAGTGGTATCTTGATAGTGGTGCCTCATTCCATATGATGGGGAATAGAGATATCTTTATTGATTTTGAGGAGAAATACCTCAAGCATAGCATAGAGTTTGGAGATGACGAGAGGTATAAATCTACTAGGATCAGTACAATTATCTTTTAGAGGGAGTCTGGCTCCCCTATCAAGAGTGATGTATGTTCCAGGACTAAAGAAGAATCTTGTTTCAGTCGCGATATTGGAAGACCGTGGCTATGATGTGGTTTTTAGTAAGAGAAATGTTTTGCTTAGACACATCACCACGAGACAAGTGAAATAGATCGGTTCATGGGTCAAGAACCTATGTGCTCTTGAGGTTTAAGGTGCATGAAAAGCCTTGAGGAGCAAGCAAAGGTTAGAGACTTGTTGGATGAGAGAGAGAGTAAATTACCTCCCAACATGCAGCCCCAAAAGAAGCCTCAGAAGAAACTTCAGGAAGTTGTGGAGTAGCCATAACTAGAGAAGATGAGAGGAGACAAAGTGGAGAGATCCACTCAAGCTTAGAAGAAGCAGTCTCAGAAGTAGTCTCATACAATTGTGGAGCAACCACAATTGCAGAAGCTGATAGGAGACCGAGTGGAAGCATCCACTCATGTAGAGACCTCTAGTAGGGGTAAATTTCGAGCCAAGTGGGTAGAGGAATCACATGCAGCCATACCTCTAGGTGTGAGGTGGGGTGATGTGAAGTGATAGTCCCAAGAGGGCTTAATTGGGTAGGGTCCATTGAGAAGTTTTATCTCATGGATAATACCTTGCTACGAGGACCCAAAATACATAGTAGCGGGAGGAATAAGTGGGATTGACACAATTAGAGATTAGAGTGACAGAGGCTAGAGTAGTCAGATACTAAAGAGTGTAGAGAAGGGTTGACAACAATGCAGAAAGAGAGATTCAATGGAAGTGCAAATTTTTTAATCGAAAGAGGAAAAAGCATTCAGAGACTTTGATGACAGAGACATCATTCTGATTCAGGTTGGATGCTTTTTTGTTTTCGGAGTTGTTGGAACAACAACACTAGAGAGAAGTGTTGCATTCATAAAATTCTAAAGGTTCAAGATTGGTATAGAGTTGAATTCCTTTCTTGTTGAGAGGGAGCATTGAAAATAGAAACACGAAATGATAAAAATAGAATCCAGAAATTCCAGTTTAATTTGTCCTTGAATTAACCTGAGAATTAAAATCGAATTATATTCTCATAGCAAGTTGTAAATAGTTAATTAAGTTTAATTAACTTAATTAGCTTACAAATTTCGAGTTGGAAGTCTTTCTGAAGTCATGTATAAGTTCTCCCTATATTATAGGGGTCCATGATGACTGAATTGTGAGTTGTAATTAGATAACTCTATTTATTGAGTTAAGTTAAGTTAAATTTGTTCCAAATTGTTTGAGGAACTAATAATGAGTTAACAATTAGTTGGTGCACTAATGCATCCACTAGTGCTACTCCAGTTAACTGAATATTCCCTCATCAGAAACTCATGCATGTCAATTTTGAGAAAGACCCAGTTAAGACTAGAGTGCAAGGACCATGTACTATCAGTTGTATAATTTTATGAGTTGTATAGATGGTGCATGCAATCAAGAACTGAACCTTGAAGGGATTTCACAGTTTTGGATGCACTGGTTTCCCATTAATATGGGCTAATCATCCATAGGAATTTCACAAGGAAATAGGGGTTTTGAGAGTAGCAAAAGAGGGTAAGGTTTGGTTGAGCTTGCTTGTGAGTTGGGGATTGATTACACTGAGTGCTAAGATTGTTCTTGTGAGAACAAGCATTGTATTATCATCTTTGATTTCTGATTTAATGCAATACAAATAGTGGGTTTTGGAGCCATTGCTTTCTCCGGATACTTATTGTGTCATGTGTCATTGATTTATCTTCGTCTTGCTATTATTATTTTCATCGATCTATTAGCTTCCACTAAATGAAAGTAGAAGTAGATTATTGTCCTCTACTTTAGTACATTGCATGAGCTTGTGAATCTACAGGATATGCTACAGTTAATATGTAACATTGCAAGTCAAGCATTGCATAATGCTTAATCTCATAGTCTGCATAGTTCATGATGATAGTCACTGCATAGTCCCTAGTGGCAAAGACTATGCAATCTTTGTAGACAATGCCTATGTAGTTCTTCATGACAGTGCTTATGTAGTCCATAGAGATAGAGACCGTGTAATCCTTATGGATAGAGATAGTGTGAGGGAATCCATTACAAATAGCGATTTCATGCTCTTTGTCGACATTGAGAGTGTATTTCTCCAAGTCAATCAATTCACTTTTGGATCCCACTTACCTGACATGTTGATGAGCTCTAGTATTACAACAAGTATGTTGCAACTCCTAGGGCTACCAAATTTAATTTGTCAATATGGGTTCATACAAACTTGAGAAGTGGTAGCATTGTATGTGCAGTAACTTGTGTACTTCTACCAAAGTTGGTGCAAGGGTCTAAAGTACTTTATGTTTTCATAAAGAGAAAGCACAAATAATCCTAATTATAGAAAAAAAACCTAATTACTTTTCTAGAAAGGAAACCTAATTAATTTTGCAGAAAGGAAACCTAATTACTTTTTAAGAAAGGAAACCTATTTACTTTTGGAGAAATGAAATCCTATTTACTTTTGTATAAAGGAAACCTATTTACTTTTGTAGATAGGAAATCCTAGTTACTTTTCCAGAAAGGAAAGGCTATTCTACTTTGCACAAATGTAAATGTTAATCATACTTGTAGAAATGTAAACATTAACCTATTTGTAGAGTGTAAATGGTGCACTGAAAGGAAACCTAGTCTATGCAATAGAAATACCAATGCTAGAATTGGAAACCCTAGCTTAAGATGTATGAAACAAATAAAGAAAACCTAATCAACCTTACAAGAAGCATGAAATAATTCTTCAATCACTAGATTCAAGATAGATTTTGTTAACAGAGTTCACATGGTGCTTCATAAAATAATCATGAAAATCATGTTATGAAACCAGATAAAAAAACAGAAGAAAGGATAGATCAATGACTTGAAAATTAGCCTCTTCGAGGGGGAAACCTCCTTTACATCACATAAATGAACAATTCTTGGATGATACAAATGACAAGACCTCCTTGATATATATAGGAGTCTAAATGGTCACAATATAAGCATACCCTACATAACAATAATAATGTAAGGGCTCAACAATAACAATAGTGAGGTTTCATGGGGCACAATAATAAGAATGTGGGGACCACACTAGTATTATAGGGACCTAACATGCCCCTCTCTTTAAAAAAAATGTTTTCCTCAACTCTTGAGTATTTTTGGATGATTCTGTATAAAATTATCATCCTCCCATGTGGAATCTTCAACTGGTAAGTTATTCCACTTAATGAGCTACTATGAAGTTGATTGATTTTTTAGCTATCAGGTTCTTGGTTTCATGACTTCTTCAGGCTCCAATATGAGTTTTCCTTCATCATCAAGTTCTGTAAATATTGTTTGAAAAGGGAGCTTGTCACCTATAACCTTATTCAAGCATGAAACATGAAAATTGGTGGTACTCAAGAAGATGCAGGTAGCTCCAGTTTGTATGCCATAGTACCAATCTTTTGTAACACCTTGTAAGGACGATAGTACTTGGGTGATACTTTATTATACTTCTTAGCTTTCTTGAGGAGATTTTTTTTGTATGGTTGTAGCAATAGAAATATATAATCACCTACATAAAAAAAAATTCACTGTGGTGTTGATCTGCCTGTTCTTTCATGTGATTCTATGCTAGAGTCAAGTTATCCTTTAAGGGTTGGAGAACTTTTTGTTTATGATTGATGAGTTCTTCCACTACTTGAAATTAATAATTTTATCTTAAATATGACATGATTGATGGTGTATGATGTCCATAAAGTGCCATAAATGGGGTCATTTTTATTGCAGCATGGAAGGAAGTGTTATACCACCATTCTACCATAGGTAACCACTTGACCCATTATGTTTTTTTATCAAATGTAAAGCAACATAGCTATCCTTCCAAACATTTTTTCACTATGTTAGGTTTCCCATGAGATTGAAGATGATAAGATGAGCTACCATCTAATTGAGTACCAAGACAAAAAAATAATTATGTCTAAAAAATTCCAGTGAAAATGGGATCTCTGTCACTTACAATAATATTTTGATTTTCATGTAGATTTTGAATTATTTCCATAAATATAGTAGAAAATGTATTGGATTTGAAAGGATGACATAGTGCAAAAAGGTGTGCATAATTGGTAATTTTATCAACTACCACCATGATGACACTCCTTCCTTCAGACTTGGGTAAACCTATGATAAAATCCATAGAGGCCTCCTCCCAACACTGACTTGGAATGGCTAAAGTTTGTAACAAGCCTAGTGTATTAATTGTCTCAACTTTATTTTGTTGTAAAACCAAACATTTTTGCACAAACTTCTGAATAGTGGTTTTATGGCCATCCCCACAAAAAAAAAAATCTTGACCCTGTGGTAAGTTTTAAAATTTTTTGAGTTCCCTCCTAGAGGAGAGGTGTGCAACTCGAGAATAATATTTTGTTTGAGTTCAGAGTTCTTACATAGATATAAAAGATAGTTGTACTATAATGAATCATTTTTCCATATAAATGTATGAGTTGTGCTAGGATCTTGCTACAACTTTTGAATGAGTGCCCACACCACTTCGTCATTCTTCCATTCCCCCATTTTTCCAGTTATCTAATCAAGTTGGATAATAGAAATGACATAGAGAAATGCTTCCACATCCTCATCCCTTCTTGAGAGTGCATCTGTAATAACATTTTTCTTCCCTTGTTTTTATATAATTTCAAAGTCATCACTCAACATCTTCATCACCCATTTTCTTCTCTTCTAAGGATAATCTTTGTTCCAAGAAGTATTTAGGACTAGCATGATATACTTTTACCTTGAAGTGGCTTCCCATTAGGTAAGGGTTTCATTTCTTCATCACATTTAGGATTTCCAACATTTCCTTCTCATAAATAGCTTTATGTAAATACTTTCCCTTGATTGGATGAATTTCAAAAGAAATGGGTCTTCCTTCTTGCATTAAAACAAGACAATTTCATTTCTTGAGGCATCACATTCCACAATAAAGGTTTTTGTGAATTCTAGTGTAGCTAATACCAGATCTTGACACATTTCCTCTTTAACATGTCCAAATTCCTTAGTTTCTTCTAGAGTATAAGAAAATGCATCTTTCTTCAGTAATGTTGTTAGAGGGGCTCATATGTTGCCATAATTCTTAACAAACTTGCGATAATACCCTATCAACCCGAGAAATCCTCAAAGATGCCTTATCTTTGTATGTATTTGCCATTCCTTGATGGCTTTAATTTTTCTAGGGTCTTCCTTAACACCCTCATGGGATACAATATGACCCAAATATTCCACTTCCTGTACCCAAAAGTAACATTTGGAGAGTTTTGTATACAATTGTTTCTCCTCCAATAGTTTGATCACCCTATGGAAAGATGTTGAACATGGTGTTTCCAAGACTTTCTATAGATTAATATATCATAAAAAACTACTAACACAAATTTTCTAAGGAAGGGTTTGAAAATGAAATTCATCAAGCCTTGAAATGTGGAAGGTGCATTAGTAAGGCCAAAAGGCATGGCCAAAAAATCACAATGACCTTCATGAGTCAGGAGTGTGGTTTTTGGAATGTCTCTTATCTTCATTTTAATTTGATGATATCCTGAACAAAGATCCAACTTGGTGAAGTAAATTGCTCCATGTAGTTCATCCAAAAATTCATCAATGATGAGAATGCGAAACTAATCTTTAATACTGAGATTGTTGAGCTCTTTATAATCTAGACACATACACCATGATCAATCCTTCTTATGCACCAATACTACTAGAGAAGAAAAAGAACTTTGTCTAGGTTGAATTATGCCCGCCTCTAGCATTTTCGTAACCATATGTTCAATTTCATTGTTATGGGCATATATCTATAAGGTCTAATGTTTGGAGGAACACTTCCTGGAATCAAGTGAATAGCATGATCATAATCATGAATAGGTGGTTGACCTTTGGGGGTCTCAAATACCTTGGAATTATTGTTAAGGACTCTTTGGAGAGCTGAAGAAATGGATGACTTAGATGTTTGAACATCTAACGAACATAATTGTGCAATTACACATCATTGTTTCTTCTTCAAAAGATTTTTCATTCCATTAGAACTTATTATCTTCCTAGGTTTCCCCATGATACAAATTAATTCAATTTCCTTTTCTTCCAGATTTGTTTTCAAGAAAAGTTCTTAAAAATTAAAATTTATCGTCCCCAAGGATTGTAACAATTGGACTCCTAATAAAACATTTGCACTCCCATTGGAATGAAAAGCATTGGACTATTCAATACATATTCACCCATGGTTAGATTGATTATATGGCACTTCCCTAAGCAATTTATGGTTCGTCCATTTGTAAAAATTACTTCACATTTTGGTGCTAGATAAAGAAAGAAATTCAAATCATTGTCCATCTTATAATGAATAAAATTAAGGGTACTACCAAAATCAATCAGCACTACTACCTCTTTTCTCTTGATATATCCTTCTATCTTGAGAGTTTTAGGAGTGGTAATTCTTGCCAATGTATTACAAGATATGGTTAGATTCATTTATAATTTCTTTGGGGTTAATTTATAGTGTATATCCTCTTCCTCTGATGTTTCTTGTTCCTTTTCTTCCTCCTCTTCACAATCTATGTAAAATAATTTCTTCTCAGCACACCTATGGCCCTTAGTGTATTTTGTATCACAACTGTAGAAAATCCATTTTTCTCTTTTTTCCTCCAGTTGTTATGGTGTCAACCTTGTAGGTTGTGGGAGGCTAGGAGTAGCAACACTTCCATATTTATAGTTCTAAGTGGTAGAATTCCTTGTTGCCATAATTTTTCTTCCAACTTTTCTCGTCACCCTGAACACATTCTCTAATGACTTAGGTTCCCAAATGAAAACCTGATGTTGGATATTATCCTTTAAAATTTCTATGAAGACATCAATCCTATTCTCCTCTAGAATATCATTTACCTTGATATTCATTATTTGGAAGTCCTCAATGTGCTCTACTATTAAACTCTTTTGTTTGAGATTTATCAATTGGATAAAGAAGGTATTTCTCTCTATATCCTCATAATGTGCTACGATTTCTTCTGTGAAAAATATCCAAGTGACAAATGATTTACAAGAACAAAGCCATCGATACCACATAAGCCAATTAATTTCTCAGTATTAAGATGTAATGCATACCTTTTGTGTGTACAACACATCATGTAGATCAAAGAATTGCTCCATCTAAAATATCCATGATACCATATCCTTGCCACCAAACGTATGCACATAGATCTTTGGAAAATGGGTGGTCTTCATCCCAAAATTGGATTCTCTAAAATCACGATTCACATTCTGTTTGTTCTCTTCATGAGTTTCATGAAATACCTTATCACTACTAGGAAACCTTTCTTCTAGAAACTTGGACAAACCTTCCTTTAAACCTTCTATCTCTACTTTTAAACCATTCATGTCACCTTTTATTTCCCCTTTTAAGTCATCCATGTCCCCTTTTAGTTCATCATTGGTTTCTCTTTGTGAGAGTGAATTTCTTCGCATTTTGTCCCGTAATTTTGATATATCATATTGCAATTTTTCCTCTTCATGCATCACAATATAGCTTTCTGAGGGCTTAATGGGTGTAGAATTATTTTTTTTGGAAGGGATTTTAGAACCAAAGAGTGGTATGTGTGGTTGAATATGCCCTTTAAATCACTTCAAACTATTTTTTCAAGCAAAGGTTATCCAATTTTTAAAAAGCACACACCTTTTTCTTGTTTTTAGGAGCTCAATATTGAAACTATTTTATCTCTGTAATTTAAGCTCTTCAAGGTCTAAAATTTTGTCTTGTGGTATCCCTCTAAGTCTTCTTTTCAATGCCACAAGTCAAACAAATATTGTATTCTTCAAGTTAAAGTTATTCCGAGTCTCCCACGATGACCTAGTTATGGATTGGTTCAATAGAGCGAACTTGTACTAAATGCCATGTGTCAGTGTTTCAACCTTCATCCCTGAAAATAATCCATGAAAAACTAAGCTCTACACAGTTTCAATCACATTCTACTAAATTCAAATCTGATTCTCATAGAGAAAGTTATGGTGATTTTTCCTAGGTCACATATTTTAGATTGAATTATAGTGAATGTAAATACCCTAAATTCTTTGAACTATATCTCAAAAACTACAGCGAACCTAGATCTGAAGTTATTACATGAAGTTGATCAAATTTCTAGATCTATGGGGTAGAAATTTAAGGTTCTAAAGCATCGCAGAAAAAACGTTATAGCAAAAATTCCAAGATGCCTTTTTGAAGTAGTGAAACCCTAGAATCCAAAGCTTTGATACCAAATGTTATGCAACTAGATAAAAAAAAAAGAAGAAAATATAGATCAACGACTTGAAAATTAGTCTCTTCGAGGGGGAAATATCCTTTACATCACATAAATTATCAATTCTCGGACGATACAAATGACAAAACCTCATTGGTATATATAGCAGTCTAAAGGGTCACAAGATAATAATGGCCTACATAACAATAATAACATAAGGGCTCAACAATAAAAATAGTGGGCTTCTATGGGGCACAACAATAACAATATGGGGGCTATTCTAGTATTACAGGGTCCTAAAAAATCATCATTATGCTCTTCAAGTCATGAATCTATCCACTAGCCCTGACTGCAGAGGTTAATTGAAAATGGTGAACATGCAAGTCTTAAGAGATCTTTGGTGTTACTCAATCATGGTTTTGGACCATAAGAGTAATTAATAAAGGAAAAGAGTTAAAAATAAATCTTCATAGGAAAATCCAACCAAGTTTGGAGCGCTTCTACACAGTGCTACATGATGCTACAATGTTGCTACAAGATTGCCCTATTTTTCTATAGGATTGGACCCATGAGCATTCTAAGGGCTAGAAAGGTGACCTCGAGGTGGGAAGAGGTAGGGTAAGGTACAATAAGGTTTTATGTTTCCCTAGCTGAGCTTGGCATCCTTCAAGAGCCCATCTTACATGAGGAACAATGCAAAAATTGTCCTTCAACAACCCAAAAATGTGCCCTTGGTGAATATTGTTTTTGGAGAGTTGCCAGGTGAAAAGAAAGAATTTGATGGTAGGGAGAGGAGTGTGAATGACAATTATAACCCTACAAATAAATAGTAGTACCTTCACACTAGATAAATTATTCTTTTGCAGCTTGAAAAGAGTGCTAAACTAATGACCAAGTTGCAGAAAATGGAAATAACCAAGAAAGGATGAGTTGATATTTATTTGAAATCTATCTACTAGAATAAAAAAGAAATATAAATTTTAGTATGCACAATACCTACACTGATAAGAAATTATGCTTCTCAGGCTTAAAGAGGACCATTAGACCGATCACTAAATGCGTAGGAAATAGAGTATGTAACAGAAGGCAAATCGAATACCTAATTGCTGCAAAATAAAACAGTGATATATTTTTTGGCTTGCCAATACTATATCTCTAACCATGCATCCCACAAGAGAAGTGATAGGAATACCTACAAAAGAAAATTTCATAAAAAATTATTTTAGGAAGAGATGGAAAATATTGTTAGGAAAGAAAATGCATGGAATAAATGTACAAATAAGAGAGACTAGAGTCTCTAGGTTGGGCCCTAACCCAAGAGGAGTCAACCCTCTGAAAAAAATCATTTGTAGATCAAAAAAATCATTTTCATTATTGCAAAACAATTCTCAAGTACATTAGAAATGGAAATGGAAAAAAGAAGTTCATATCTCCTAATAGTATATATCATCCCACAAAAAAATGAATCTTATTAAGCCCTTAGGTCCCTCCAAAAGTCCTAAAACTATGGATCTTTCTCTCTTCGGTCCTCGAGTTCATCAACTACTAGTGGATATTCAAACTATGGGTGAGCAAATTTAGGGAGAAGGTCAAGATTTGGGTGAGTAAATATAGGAGAACATCCTCCTACATCTTCTCCAGTTGCCTCCAATGTATCTATGCATAGTAAATGCACTCTTTTCTTACACATTAATCAAGTTATGCCACAATATATGATAAACATCCTTTAATCTTCTTAATAAACACATTATAGTGAGAAAGATGATATAAAATGTGAGGAAAGAGGTAATTATGTGTTGAAAGGTGGCCAGATGGGCCTTGTGATATACCTATTAATGGGGCCCATCATCAACCCCATACTAAAGGATTTTCTCATCCTCTGCACAACTTATTCACTAAGATGTAGCTCATGCATGGCCCTAGTGGCCTCTCTCACATCCCAAGGCACCTCAGATGGTGTGCCCTCTTTCGGATAAAAACCTAAATTTTCTTCTATTACTACCCACTTCCTCTGTTCCTCTACTTGATATCTTCTTACTTGTAAACCAAATAAAAAAGGATGACTAGGTTTCATCCCTATCTAGCTAATCTTCAATCTTTGAAAAATCCTCTTGTAGAGTGGGGTTCCATCTAAGGTGTTGCTCAGCCTCCCAACAGAGTGGTATTTCCTAATCTTCAGACTGTGTGGCAAAGAACGACATCTCCTTTGGCAAGTCTACAAACTCTTAGTCCCTAATAGCCTAAAAATGTCTTCAAAATATAATATGTCCCTCTCTTATTTTTCTAAGTAAGGAGGGGCTAATTTAGGGTCTACACAGATCATGCTATGATTTCTTATGACAACCTTGGGACTTGTTAACTTTGCCCTGATAAATAAAGGCTCATTTTCCTCCTTAGCCATAATGATTTTGACTTCCTCAACCCTTGCTTCCTCATGGGAAATCCAAGAGGCTAAGGGCATTAGTTGTGCATCCCTCAGTCTTGAATTAGGGTCCTAGAAGTTTGTATTTTTTAGAATTATATTGTGCATGTAAAATTCAGCTAATTTGGCCCTATCTTCAATGTTGACCTATTGAAAAAAATCAATAAATTTTCTATAATCCTGAAATGGGAGAGAGTCATATTATAACAAGGTTTTGATTTGAAATTACAACCATTTTTATTTGATGAGTATTGCATATGACTTGTATGGTTATCTGCACTAGATGGTTTCCATAGTCAAGCTTTCCATGGTGGAAAACTTCTCATCCTTTTGTTGTAGTTGTTCCCTTAATCTTGTGTTCTCCGTTTGAAGTTTCTCTCTAATATTTTCCTCCTTGAACCTTAGTTCAGCCATTTATTGCCCCATTTTTCTCATTTTATTCTTTATTGTTCCTACATTCTCCACCCCTTTGGATCTTGCAATTTGCATCCAACAGTGGGATCTTCCTCTCTCCTTGTCTAGCTCTAGGAGGATTAGGACTGCAAATGTTTGAGGTTTGATTTGCCCCTTCTCATAGGAACTTGTAGTAGGACACATGATTAGGCTAGGGATTAGGTTCCTAGAATTCTTGTGGTCCTACAATACCTTCCTATACCCCTCCCTTATTTTCCTGTAGCAAATCTGGCCTTTCCTCTAGTACTCCTATTTCTTTCTGTAGCTAGGAAGACCTACTTGTAGTTGCTTGTCCCTAGACATGCTGGTGTTTGGCCTTCTTTAGAAGGTCTAAGGATGCTTTTCTTTGGCCTTAAGGGAAGTGACCTCTTTAGTTTTATTCTTTCCTTGTTATGACTCCCCTTCTTGGTGGCTAACAAATTCTTCAATTGTGATTGGGACTACAAAAGGAGGATGATAATTTCCTTAGCGAATTTTAGTGCTTTTTATCTTCCCAAAGTAATCAAATTTTGGTTATCTTACGCTAATATCAAGTGGGGTTTCTATAGTTTCCAAGGTGGCAGCCACCTCTTCCTTAATGTTCCCTTATAAAACAATGGAATATTGTTTTTTTATCCTGCTTTTATGAGGTTTGGAGGTCCTTGTAATGTTATCTTCAGGGAGGAAGAAGTTATTTCTAGTTGTGATGGCTTTTGTTCTATCCTCCTCTCCCCATATAACCTCTAGAGGAAGTGTGGTCACCCTGCTAGTGATTTCTGCATTTTATTATATTACAATCCCCTTCACAATGGTAGTGGCTCTATATTCCCCTTGAGGTTGGAGGGCCACTATAAATTCTTGGGTTATTTCTGCGTCATATCCTTTTAGTTTCTCAAAGAACCCCATACATTGGTTGTTTGTGAATATGTCCCTGATGAGGGGATGTCGATGGATTTTGGTTGAGTATGTGTGCTCCCTTTTGTTGAATACTCCTCCCATAGTTTCTCTTGTATCTTCTCCAAGACTATTTTAGGGAATTTCTTGTCAATTCTGAGTAACCTAAGGTTCTAGAGTATAGATGAGAGTGATGATTCCCTTTTAGAGGTCAAAGGGATGGAATTATAAGTTAAATTCAAACCAGTTACCTTCTTCTAGCACACTTTCTCATGAGATGAAAAATTTCAAATTTTGGAAACAAATTCACTTTCAGGGTTTGCTACATGATGCCTCTATAGATATAATTCAATCATTTTTTACCAACTTCATGTGCATGGAAGGTGAGGAAAATTATTTACTTACCCCTTCCTTGGAGGCTTCTTTGTGAATTTGTGTTTTTTGAGGAGAATTTGAAAAAAATTGAGCCCTTTTTCATTCCTCAGGTCAATCCTATAGCAATTGTTTGTATCCTCTAGCAGTGAAATCATATCCTATAATAGCGAGTGCTCAACATCATAGGCTCTCTGTGGCAGTCTAGGGGACCCATGGTGGCATCCAGCTTAATTATTGATAATGTAGTGTGCCTTCTTTATTGTTTTTGGAATAAATATCTTGGTACAAATGGAGTACAAGCTCATCCTTTATTCCTTTTGTGGTTTGGTGGTGGGCTCAACATGTTGTATGAGATGGACCCCACCTACCACTTTCATAACTTCTCAAACACCCATTGGCTCACTTGAAATTATCACCCTCCCACATTTGTTGTTTTATCCACATTAGATAAGAAGTGAGTTAACTTCACTCTACTGTTAAAGAGTGGTCGAGACCTTTGGCCACTTTCATCCTACAAAAATCTTGTTCCTCATGCATTCTAAACATTTTCAAACTATTATGCACTTAAGGGAAGAGGTGAGGAGTTTCATACCTGTGCCTACTATTTCCTATCAATTGAACACTAGATGTTTGCATGCTGCTTTTGAAATAAAAGAAAGGTTGACCTACTGGCTCATTAAGGTGTCATCTCTCCATTATTATTTCTTCATGCATTGGCTTTGCTGTGATTTTTTTATTTTTTATTTTTATTTATATATATATATATATATAATATTATATATCTTATATTTATATAATTATATATATTTTGAAATATGCTTAACTCATTAAATATTTGTCAATGTAGTTTCTTCAGGAAGTGGATCAAAGGTCATTGTTGAAAGTGAATAGTGATCTTATCGTAACTCTGTAAATGTCTTGGAGTTGACCAAGGTCAAGGAAATGACTTTCCAATGCTTGTATGATGGTTGGTTCTCCATCCTGATACTTTCCGCTATGGTTTTGTAGGGTCTGTGTAGAATAATATAGGACTATCTACCTTCTCATAATAGTCACACACATCCCTTTATGATAAAAAAAATCCTTCAAATATTGTTACAAAAAACACTGATATTTCATGATCAACCTATGGACAAGGATCAAAAGTCTTGGTGGTGATGAAAGTAATGAAGGAAGGGGTGAAAATGTGGGTCTTTGATGGAAAAAGTTGTATATTTGGAGGGAAATAAAATCCAAATGGTGTGGAGGATGTGTGATGATAGTGATGATGATGTGATCGATCCCTCCTCTTGCTTCTCTATGAAAAAAATAAGATTTGAACCCTTTTCTCTGTTGTTGACAATCTTGTAGCAATTTTGTACAACCCTATAGAAATATAGGATTGAGGCAAAATTGAGTGAGGTAGGAATCGTGGTGATGGAGGAATTTATGAAATGATTGAAGACATGCAAGACTAGTTGGGTGGATGGAAGAAAGTGAAGTGTGGAGGTTGTTTCTTTGGGTTGTGGCTGAAACCCTTGGATTGTTGCACCTTGACGTCCCTACTTCTGGACTTACTGCTACAATTGGTTTGCCACATGCATTCACATTTTCTCTAATTATGATATTATAGCTAAGTTTATTTCTCTTGAAGATGCACTTTTAATCTAAAATCAAGAATGTGTGTTTTTTAATTTTTTTGTATGTTGTGGTGATCCTGTAGCATCCCATAGGGTATCCTGTAGGTGCTAAACTATTCTCCGTAAATATTTTTTAGGTGCTCATATCCTTATAAATCCTTTGGTGCAAAGAATAAGGCCAATGGGGTGTTGCAAAGATGCAGTATCCATTGCTACAAGATAGCTTGAGAGCTGCTACAGGACTGTTTAGAAACTTATTTTTACACAATACCTTTTTTTATGAGAATGATGTGAGGAGAACCTTATTCCTTGGTATGGGTGAATCAAGGCCATGATGGAAGAAATAATGGATTCAGATGATGATAAGTATAGTTATGAGAGGACATAAAAGATAAGTATTTTTCACTGACTAGTGGCTTCCTGTAGCAGTGCAGAATCAATCCTGTGGCACTTGGAATATTCAAACAATTTGATAAAAGGAAGGTGTGGATGACATGGAAATGACTATGGAAGGACAAATGGATGTGTGGAAGGTTATCTTGTACCTTGGAGAGATGAGATTAAGCCACAAAATGCCTTATTTTCTCCTATTAGTTCTTGCATATTTTCTAGAAATAGTTAAAACAATGAAAAACTATATTTTCTTTTTTCTTCTCTTTTTCTTTTTGTTTTCTTTTTCCTCTTTTTTCCCTTCTTTTCTCTTAAAAGATCTGCTTGGTTTCCTCATAGAGGATTTCAATTCAAGCAGAATTTCCCTAGGTGCCTCAAGGGAAGTTTTCACATGGGGGTCCTTAATGTATTTTTATTTTGATTATTTTATTTTTGACTCTTCAACTGCCACATGTAGGGTTTTAGTCCTAGATTTTTCCTCAAGTGCCTCATGAATTTTTTCACCCATGATTTTTCTGTTTTTGTTTTTGTTTCAATCATATGATGGATTAACTAAGAGCCTTGAGATCCTCAATTACATTCAACTCTAGACTTATTGAAAAGGTAAAATCCTCTTTGGACAAAGGTCTCTTATAAGTATTTAACTGGTAACCATTAACCAAGAGTGGAATCTCTTTTTCATCAATTGTCCTAATTTGGGAAAATCCATTCTCATTGAAATTTTTCCACTAGCTAAGGACCTAACCACCTTGTCATCAATTGTCCTTTGAAATCATTGAACTTAGATTCATATTACGGGGCCCAATTTTCCTCTTGGAAGGTCCTTTCCCTAATGGTTTTATCATGCCAATACTTCCTCTGTAGTTGGACCACTATTATGTGCAATTTTGCATCTACAATAAATAGAATTTCCCTAGGTGGGTAGCTCCACCTAAAACAATAGATTTAAAGTGCTTAACCTTTTTCTATAGATAATAAATAAGACAAGGGACCTGCTTGTTATCTTTCGCTTTCCCTTTGTCTCCTTTGTATGGCTTCCATCGCTCCTTCTTGAACTTAATCCGCTCGACAAGTACCTGCAATCATAAACAAAGGACAAAGAACCAATCAAAGTAAGAGATCTATCTACTATAAGAAAATGGAATTGAAATAATTTACACATATAATCATTATACATAGAGAGAAGAATATGGGAAAAGGTGTAAACAACTCTATTAAGTAGAAGGAAGAGTTACAACCATGTAATCTAATCCAATGACACTCCTCTAGCTTGGGTTCCAACCGACATCAGATCAAAAGCACAACACTCCGACAACATAACAATACTTTCTTACAATATCAAACCTCACATGAGTAGTATCTCCTTACAAATTCTCAAAGTCCAGCCCTGTGATCACTTAGATGAGTGCTCAATTTATAGGAAAATGGAGGAGGATTGGTCATAAATGAGGGTATTGAATGGCCTTCCAAACTTACAGTTAGTTTCCATAGAGGAAAGGATGAGAGGATAGGAGGTTACTTAACTCATTCCCTATCCAATTTTGAGCTCATAGGAGATGATAAGTGTCAGAATCTTCTAGAAGTTTCCAGAAGATAAGAATATTCCTAGAATGCTATGAGGATGCCACTCAATCTTGCCTAGCGCAGGTCAAAGTGGGCCTAAGTGCTCTGAAATGCATCCTTCCATGGGCATACCTACACTGAAGTGCACTTACCCCTAACCAAGGTTGCGTTGGTCCCTCAAGGAGGCATTTCTGGAGGGTTGCAGGCCAAGAAACACTCAAGGAAGAAGACATTCAAAGTGATGACTTCTCTAGAGCATGTAGCAACTAAATTAGGGTTTGATGAGCCCTTGTTTTGGGGAAAACTAGTGTCTTGTCAAATGACTAGCCCTCTAGGTTTGGCAGCTACCCTAGAAACAATAGCTTAAAGCAATTCAACGATTTCTTCTATGTGTAAAAGATAAGAGAAAGACAATGGAATCAACCTGGAACTTTCGCTTAATCCCTTGCTTGATCTCTCTCCCCCTTGATAGAGCTTGTAACTCCTCCCTGTACTTAACCTGCTTGGAGAGTACCTGCAAAAACGTAGCAACAAAGAACTGTCAAAGCATCTTGATCTATTACAACATAAACATTACAGGATCAGATATATAATGACCAAATGATAACATTCACAATTACAAAATCATATGGAAGAAAACTAGAAGAACTTTATTAAATAGAAGGGAGAATTACAACCCAGTTGTTTGATCTAGCATCATCCTCCCAGCTTCAATCCCTCTTCACCTCATGAAATAGCAAGATCACAACAATAATACAATGCTCTTTTCCTCAAATACAAACTATCAACACTTCCTTACAATTCACAATATTCCAGCCTCTGGATCTCTTAGATGAGGGATCCATTTATAGATGTGTGCAAGGGTGTGAGTCATCTCTAGGGTTTTGAATAGTGTCATTCCAATTGTTACAATTGGTTCAACTTGTAGATTTCTTGGATCTCTTACTCATCCCGGGGTGAATTCAGAGAGGCAAGTGTCATAGGAGAAGTTTCTAGAAGATTCCATGAGTAACCACCTAGCAAATTGTCTCGGACATTTGTCCATCCTTGCCCATCACACCCTATAGAAGGCCTAATCAGTATGCATGACACCTGGGTAGTGTCCCACTCAGTATGCATCGCACCTGGCTAGTGTAGCAGTCAATATGGTTTGGTTTAAGCCATTTCTGGATGGTTTCTCAGGTGGAACTTTTGGGGAATGATGTAATGAGATGACTATGTTCTTTTAGGGTATGAAACAACTCTTTTAGGGGTTCATGAGCCCTAGTTTATCGACATATAAGTTTGGGGTTGATGTGCCTAAATATGTCTATATCAGTTTCCCCCTAAAGCATGAAGTCGTAAATTTTGATGTTGGGTGAAATGCTTTATCATGAGGATCCTAGGTTTCGAACTGGAAGGTCACCTACATAAGCTACAACACAATACATTATCATAATATAGTTTTCATGATCTAGTTGAGGGAGGCATTCCCATGCTCAGCTTTATAAATTCATTTCATGTACATAGATCAGATAGTCGTCTGTAGATGCAGACTAGTGATTCTTCATATGTAGAGTCATCATCCTTGGTTCAAATAACTATCTGTGTAGTGCCTTTGTACATTTGGTGTTTTTATATCCTTGAATATATTGCAGCCTCGATGGATGAAACTAGATCCGGGGTCTTCAAACTAGTTCAATCTTCGCCCAATGTACAAGTCAATCCATGTGAAGAGATGTTCTAAAGTCGAACATGGAAAGACATCGCCTGATTACCAGCCAATAATGTAAGCTGTTAACATATGCGAGAGGAATCACCGATAATGATAATGACCCTCAAGGTACTACAGTACAATTCATGTGGTGTGAATATATGATCCGATGTCGAACACCATGCAAAATCTTTCAATCAAAGGCCATTGATGTCAACATGTCACCGGAAGTGAGGAACTTGCCATTGATGCATGCAAGCTTGAAAGCACTGAAAGGGGTCTTTCTAAGTCAACTTCTTGGATAATGATCTGATGTTGAAAATAAGTGACTCATCATAGGAGGGCCTTAATGTGTCCCACATCTACGACCCAAAACGAAGAAAATGATTTCTGGAGGTGAAAACGGACTGACGACACAAGGTTTAGGAATGGAGGTCATGAAAAAATGAAGGTTAGAGGTATTGCAGTGGATGATACATTAACTGGTTTGTGGTTTCTCAACTGAATGACTTCTCTTGAAAATGTCAGTGACACTGATATTTATTAGTAGCGTTAACCGAAAAAATATGGATCTTGTGAAAGGCCAATGGTGAGATGACCGGTGAATGGAATAACCCAACCCGACTCATTCATAGTGATGGAGTGAAAGTGTCATGTTCAAGAGTGACCTGCTACCATAAATTCTTCAAGTTTCTTCCCTTTTTCCCCAGTCATTGCTGAACAATACCTCTTTATTTTTGTCAAGCTTGAGGAGGATAACATATGCTTGTTCTGTAATTCACCCTTTGGGCAAACCTGTCGCTATCTTTTAACGAGTCTAGCGACAGTGAAACTCGGCCTCGTCTAGAATGGACAAGTTTGTCACTATTGTTTTAACGAGTTTAAGGACAAGGATAACTTGGTCTTTTTCATGTTTAGAGAGTTTGAAAAGGGACGAAAAGAAAGCTCCAAGAGTTATTTTTTGTAAAATAATCCCTCAGGTTTGAAAAAGGATAAAATAATACAAAAGGGATGACTTTTCCGGTCACTTTAATGAGCCAAAAATGATAAGCGCTCAAAATTTTTCATGAGATAATCCCTCAGGTCCTAAAAGGTATAAAATCATACAGGAGGGATGACATTTCCAATCACTTTAATGAGCTGGAAAGGCCAATTGCTCGACAATATTTTCATATTTAACAAGTCTGAAAACGGTTTAAAGGAGACTCGATTTTGAGGAACAAGTGGTGTCTAAGGTAGCAACTGGTTCCAGTGAATTTGGAACTTCTCAAACCATGGTAAATTCTGTGAAGAGGCTAGCTAATAAGATCACTCATCGCAATTGTTCCTCAAAAGGGGTAAAACAACCAAGTGGAGGCGTATGATCGGCCAAAGGGATGGTGGTGATGAGAGGTACACAACCAAGGTTCAAAAGGCTGATAAAATGGCAATCACAAGGTTATTTACCTTAAGGGTGGGTTCATTTTTTGGCAATCTTCAACCATGGCGGAACTATGCTTGGTTTTAGTTTTTTATTTTTTATATAAGCTTGAAATGACAATACTAAAAACTGAAAAAATGGCAAAACTAAGAATTGAAAATGAAAATTGAAAAAAAAAGGTTGAAAATGGTTTACATGCCCCCAACATGATGAAAAGGAAAGTCTCTTGTAACCAGATAGGAACCACTGTAGTTAGGTAGGACGGTTTCTTCCTAAATAAACAAAGCAACTCCTTGGCTTCATCTAGAATAGACAAAGGTGAATGGTGTGTCAAACCAATCACATAACCTACATGGAGACTTATCTTTAAAACTAGGTGTGTCCAGAATAGAAAAGGGTGCATGCCCCCTAAGATTCATTACATTCACTAGATTACTCCTGGTTATTAGGTGGATGGAATGAAGGTTCACGTGATATCGTTGATGTAGATGGACCATTTAGGGATGATGATTGACTTGGAGCTACGCTTGGACTAGGAAATGAAAACTGGTCAACGGTGACAATTTTCCCTTCATGTGGGAAACACATCACTCAGAAGAGTGTTGAAACAATAGCTTTCATGCTATAAACATAGTCACGTCCAAGGAGTAAATTGTAATCTAATGGTCTTGGGACTATCATCACGTCTAGATGAACAATTTTCCCTCCCAAAGTGATCGGTAACTTAGGAAGGACCCTTAATGGTCGACTAGTTCTTTTGTTAAAGCCTAAAATTTTTTGTGTAATAGGCATAAGCAATGGAAAACCAAGCACTTTCCAAGTAGTTGAGGAAAGGATACTCACTGATGCACCTTCATCTATGATAGTGCCAAACACGATCATTTTACAAACTTGTACTATGATCCAGAAGGGTACATAAGAAGGAAGGCGGGATCTCGCTAGTCGATTCTAATCAAATGAAGTGACTAGACTACTTGGAGGGGGTACCAAATAAATGGGTGAATTAACCCCTTGTGTTACAATAACTGGAAGGTTTTCCTCTTGTCTAAATGGAATAGGTGGATTTCCCCCAAGTTCGTTCGAATCTAAAGTAACAAAGAGAATTTGAATGGTATCGTTCTCACTCTCTTCGAGAAGGATACAATTATCTGAAGGTGGAATTGGGTCATTTGTCACCTCGACCTGTTGACTTTGGTCGGTTATAGACTCATAAGATTCACTTTCAGAGAGAGTGGTTTTGACCAACGGTTGATTTAAGTGAATTGGTTTTTCAACTATTAAAGGACTTGGGGAGAGTTTCCTGTAGCCAGATGGAAGTCGTTGCAGTGAAGCAGGATGGTTATCCAACACTCTTTTGGCTTCATCCAAAAAAGGAAAATGGTGAAGGGAATGATTACCTTCACATAACCTACATGGAACTTTTACCTTTCCTTTCATTCCATGAACTTTACTATCACTAGTTGAAGGAGTGTTACCAACATGATCTCCAAAAGTTGATGACACTGGATGGTTTGAACGGGGGGACCATTCTTTCAAGATCCAAGGAAAGCAAGGACAATCTCAATGAAAATGGTCTCCTCTACAAATTATGCATGGAAATTTGGTTTTGGGAAGTTTAATGTGTGGATTTTCACCAGATGATGCATTCAAAGCAATGGTTGCTTGGTTGCCCACTTACTGATTTGGCTTCTTCTTCTTCTCCTTCCTTTTCCTCTTCTTCTCAGCCACCTAGTTACTAGCATCACTACTTTTACCGAGCAAAGAGGAAGAAGGGGAGGGAGAAACAAATGAAGAATAAGGCGAGGGGTCAACTTTAGTATCAACTGGAGGTTGATTTGATTGCAGAGGAATAACGACATTTTGAACCATAGAGGTTGAAAATAGCCATACTGGCAGGCCAATGGTAATTCTTGGAAGGGACAATGTAGCCATATAAGGAGCAACGATATTTCCCCAAGAGGAAAAAGGACTAGAATTCCCCCCTAAAGGGATTCCTTGATCAGTGGACTCCGGATTCGACACCATATGTCTCAACCTAAGATCAACTAAGGAACAAGGATGTTATTCTAATTTTAGTTAATTTTAAAGACTCTTTGACACAACTTTGATTTTTTAGTTTTTAAGAGTCAAGAAAAAGCTAAAGATGACTCTAGTCTCCTTCGATTTTTAATGAGCCTGAAGTAACAAGTGCTCAAATGGACCTTTTATTTTGAAGAGCCGAAAAGGAATGAAAGTGACTACTCTGGAAAATATACACAGAGGGATTACCAAACCAATCGCAAAACTGTAATATACACATTGGTGATAAATTAAAGAGAAATTACAAAGGACTTATGTATGATAGTCAATCTTCCTGAATGTTGTGTTCAGTGCATTGCGATCAATAAGGCAGTAGACTTGGCTTCCTATGGATAAAGGATATAAGCCTATTGTGGTTTCCCAATATATACATGACGGTATGGGAGCACACGTCCGTGCTAGCACTTGTCGTATGAAGGAGGAGGAATCATCCAACCTTCACTGAAAATGATAGTTACTAGTTTTAATGACGCCGGAACACATCTCTAGCCTAGACTTCTAGATGTGTTGCGTTAAGTTCCAAAGCGTTGTTAGGTTCATTGAAATTTATTTTAAAGTTGATCTTGTTTAAAGTTTTCCTTTCAATGGTTCACCGCGTGATGTTGATTTTGAAATTCCTAAAATGCAATCTACAATGATAAACAATCTTTGTTTATTTTGAGTAATGAAAATCCTAGCTACTAAGGAAAGAAGATTACAATTCTTTCAAACAAAGAGCAAAGAGCACACACTAGTGCATTCTCCTAAATCATTTTCCGCACACACACTAAATGCAAATGAAAATGAAATGCATGTATTTGTTTTTCGTTCTCCTTAATATAAAAAATTCCAAAAAGGAAAACTAAATGTAGAAAAGATCTGAATTATTTTACTCAAAGAGACATTTTTGGCAATTTCTTTTTCAAAAGAGAAAGGAACACTAAACAACACTTTTCAATTTTGAATAAAAATTCTTTCGAAACTTTGAATTTAAACAAATCAAATCAAATACATAACAAAAAGTTCAATCGAATATCTAGGGAAGGAAGAATCCACGACACTTCTCTTTTCGACACAAAACGACAATTACAACACTTTTTGTACCAAAGCGATAGATCGATTTAAGCAAATTTTCGACAAACGATTGTAAATGATGAACAAATACATAAAAACATTCACTAATCCTAAACTAATGTAGGTTGATCCATGCGATGCAAGTAGGCTTCAACAATGAGTCATTTTTCATAAGCAACAAAAACAACTAAACAAAACTGAAAACAAGGTCAAAAACCCCCAATTTCTAGAATAGAAAAAGGGTCAATCAATCATTGCACCTGGGCTTAACAGAAACAAGGATGCATCACACTTTACACACTCGGGAGGTGCAATGCATACTGGGTTACAGTGACAGACAGTGCGATGGGCCAGGGAGTGCAAGTGAAGTGTGTTTTGGCTCAAATATGCAGTTGTTTTCAGTGGGTTAAGCTGAGATTTGATGGACAATAAAGAGCAAAGTATTAAGGAATGTATTGAGAGGTTACTGAGCTACCAAAAGGGCATCTAGGATGCTTTTAAGTCAAATTTTTAATTCATAAACTAAACCAGAGATTGACTGAAGCAACATTCATCTACTATGCAATTGCAGAACAAGAGCAGTTCGAAGGCTACCTCGCTGACTTCAAGCTCTGTCTATAGTTTATAAAACAAACAATAACAACAAACAAACATCTATTTGATCCCCAGTGGAGTCACCAATTTTTTTCGGGGAAAACTAGTGTCTTGTCGAACGACTAGCCCTCTAGGTTTGACAGCTACCCTAGAAACAACAGCTTAAAGCAATTCAATGATTTCTTCTATGTGTAACAGATAAAAGAAAGATAATGGAACCAACTTGGAACTTCTGCTTAATCCCTTGCTTGATCTCTCTCCCCCTTGATAGAGCTTGTAACTCCTACCAGTACTTAACTCGCTTGGAGAGTACCTGTAGAAACACAACAACAAAGAACCGTCAAATCATCTTGATCTATTACAACGTAAACATTACAGAATCAGATATATAATGAACAAATGATAGCATTCACAAATGATAACATTCACAATTAGACAATCATATGGAAGAAAACTTGAAGAACTTTATTAAATAGAAGGGAGAATTACAACTCAGTTGTCTGATCTAGTGTCATCCTCCCAGCTTCAATCCCTCTTCACCTCATGAAATAACAAGATCACAACAACAATACAATGCTCTTTTCCTCAAATACAAACTATCAACACTTCCTTGCAATTCACAATATTCCAGCCTCTGGATCTATTAGATGAGGGATCCATTTATAGATGTGTGCAAGGGTGTGAGTCATCTCTGGGAATTTTATTAGTGTCATTCCACTTGTTACAATTGGTTCCACTTGGAGATTTCTTGGATCTTGTACTCATCCCTGGGTGAATTCAGAGAGGAAAGTGTCATAGGAGAAGTTTCTAGAAAATTCCATGAGTAACAACTTAGAAAACTGTCTCAGACATTTTTCCATCCTCGTCCATCGCACCCTATAGAAGGCCTAATCATTATGCATCACACCTAGGCAATGTACCACTCAGTATGCATCGCATCTGGCCAATGTAGCAGTCAGTATGGTTCAGTTTAAGCCATTTCTAAATGGTTTCTCAAGTGGAACTTTTGGGCAATGATGTAATTAGATGACTGTGTTCTTTTAGGGTATGAAACAAATCTTTTAGGGGTTGATGAGCGCTAGTGTATCGATATATAAGTTTGGGGTTGATGTGCTCAAATATGTCTATAACAGCCCTAAAAGTACTAATTTGAATTTTGGGAGTGATGTGCCCAAATGGATCTGTAACAGTTGATCCCTAAAGCATGAATTCGAAAATCATAATATTGAGTGATATGCTTTATGATATGATGAGGAGGTTTTGAAGTGGATGGTGACCTGCATCAATTACAATACATAATATCATGATAATTTGATTCTTCTCATGGATTGTTGAGGGAAGGCATACCCATGCTCAACATATAAACTTTCATTACAAGTACATAGATAGTCGTCTACAGATATAGACCCATGATGGGATGACCATTAGTGTAAAGCCATTGTACAGATGATTTGGTGCTTTCCTGAAATTGCAACTCGGATGGATGAAACTAGATCTAGGGTCTTCTATCTCGTTCAATCGCTTGCTCAAGTATGAGTATAACCATGTGAATATGTGATCTGAAGTCGAGCATGGGAAGACACCATTTAATTACTAGCCAATGATGTAAGCCGTTAACATATGCGAGAGAAATGACCGATAATGATAATGATCCTCAGGGTACTGCAGTACATTTTGCATGGTGTGAATGGATGTTTTGATGTTGAACACCATACCAAGTCTTTCGGTCGAAGGGCAATGATGTCAACCTATCGCTGGAAGTGAGAAACTTGTCATTGGTGTATGTAAGCCTTAAGGTACTAGAAGGGTGTTTTTAAGTCAACTTCTTGGAAAATGTGTTGATGTCGACAAGAAGAGACTGATCGTAGGAGGTCCTTGATGTATCCAACATCAATGACACGAAAAGAGTGTAATTATTTTTGGAGACATAATGTGACTGATGACAAAAGGTTCAGGAATGGCGGTCATTAAAATGAAGGTTTATGAGTATTGAAAAGGATGATTTTAACTAAGTGACTTCTCTTGAACATGTTGACGACACTGAATGAATTGGCAGCATTGACCCAAAACCAACGTAATGGATGGTATGATAGATGAAGGTATGATGACCATTAAGTAGATAACCCAACCCAAATAGTCACAGTGATGAAGTGAAAGTCTCATGTTCAAGAGCGACCTTCTGCCATAAAGTGGTATACCCCTTTTCCCATTTTCCCCAGTCATTGCTGACCAGTAACAGATTATTTTTTATCAAGATTGAGGAGGATAACATATTATTGTTGTAAAATTCCACCCTTTTGGTGAATCCATCGCTATGTGATGTTTTAATGAGTCTAGCAAAGGTGAAATTCGGTCTTGTCATGATGGACAAGTTTGTCGCTATTTGATGTTTTGAACGAGTTTAACGACAATGAGAACTCAGTCCTTTTCATGTTTAGAGAGTTTGAAAAGGGACAAAAAGAAAAATCCACAAGTTCTTTTTCATAGATTTGTCTCTCAAGTTTGAAAAAGCGTAAAACAATAAAAGAGAGAACCTATTGACCATGTTTGATCAATGTATTCCTGTTTCGTAAATAATCTATCTCAGTCTGGAAAAGGGTTAAACTTATATTGAGTAGATGTCGTTTCCAATCCATTAACGAGCTGAAAAGGACAAGCGCTAAACAATATTTTCATATTTCGAGAGTCTAAAAGGAGCCTAAGGAGGACTCCAAGGGGGTTCCTTTTTTGATGTTTAACAGAGCTCGAAAAAGAGATAAAAGTATGCTCTATGGTCAAGGTACAATTCACGATCGTGCACGTAAATTTTTTTAAGTTAGTTGTAAATCTATTCAAATCAACACCAAATGGATCAAACATACCTATTTCATTGGTAAAAATAGGTAAATACTAAAGTTTACTCATTTAATGATCATGAAATAAACATAAAACAAGAACTTACCATGCCATTTTCACCATTTGACATTTACCATTCAGTTTGTGCTCTGACCCTATTTTTTACCTCGATCTTCAACAAGTGATTGTGAGAGATTTTATGGATCATTTCTCATGCCGTTCTAGACCAGGTAGAATATCTACCCCTCCTCTTTCTTTTCATGTCATTCTTTTGTTGGGTTGTGTTATATTCTTTGCATGACTAGCCCACATAGTTAACCGGGGGCTTAGAAGGCGGGTGAAGCCCCCCCACCCTCGTTGTACTAATTGCATAGCAGGGGAGTGACAGGGGGTTTGAGGGGTGCAGGTAACCCCACTGTATGGTTTTGTGCATGTTTTTCGCACATGGTTTTGGACGTGATGGTTTTCGGTCCATGGTTTTAGATGTGATAGTTTTCGGTCCATGGTTTTGGATGCTTCGGCATGTATAAATATGTATTGTAACATTGAAAGGAACATAATGAAAAATCAAGCTGGTAGTCCCAGTTTTGGGATCCAGAGGAAAACCTATGTGTATATGTGTTTTATGTGTTATGCTCTCACATTGTTTATTTTTTGTGTTTTAGAATTCGTATGCAAGTAATTTATGTACATGGTTAAAACCTTCATTTGGTATCAGAGCTGTTTTGGCTTCAAGAGGACGTGTTTTTTATTGAGGGTTTTTGCTCGGGCCTGTGGTAGACCCTGTTCAGTGGGAGATCTGTGAGATAAATTTTGGTGGTGAAATAAGATGGTGAGAAGTGGAAAGATAGAGATCGAGAAATTTAATGGTCAGAGTTTTGAATTGTGGAAACTCAAGATGGAGGATCTGTTGGTGGATAAAGATCAGTGGATCGCAGTAGATCCGGGTACTAAACCAACAAGAGTGTCCGATGAAGAATGAAAGAAGTTGGATCAGAAGGCAAAGAACACGATATGATTGTGTGTCTTAGATTCAGTATTGCTGAATGTATCAGGGGAAGCTACAGCGAAGGCTTTGTGGGAAAAGTTAGGGACTTTGTACCAATCTAAGTCTCTGGTGAATAAACTATTCCTACAGAAAAAACTGTATAACCCGAGGATGAAAGATGGAGACTTGGTGACAGAGTATCTAAATGCATTTAATACTTTGGTAAGTTAGTTATCATCTATTGATATGAAAATTTTAGATGAAGATAAGTGCATTAGTTTTTTGTGTTCTCTACCATATTTGTGGGATAGTCTGGTTATTGCAATAGGTAGCAATGCAACTACCTTGCAGTTTGATGAAATAGTCTCCTCCTTGCTGACAGTGACGATGAGACAGAAAAATATGGAGAGCCAGAATGGTGATGCCTTGTCTGTATGAGGACAGTCCCAAAGTAGAAAAAAAATTAAGTCATTGAGTGGGAGATCTAAATCTAGAGGGAGTTCTAAATCTTCAGGAAATCCCATAAAGGTGGTGTGTTGGAAATGTAGAAAGGAATGGCACTAAAAAAGGGACTGTAAATCTAAATCTCCTAACAAAGGAAAGGGATCTGATGATGCTCCTTCTGCAAAGGCGAAAACCACCTTAGATGAAGGTGGGGATGTGTACTTAGCTTCTTCAAGTACACATGTTTATCATGAGGCATGGTTGATTGACTCAAGTGCATCCTTTCACTTCACTCCCCGTAGAGAGTGGTTCTGCGAGTATGAGAAATATGATGGTGATGATGTCTTATTAGGGGATGATAGGAAGGCTAGAATCATTGGTCACGGAAATGTAAAGTTGAAGTTGCAAGGTGGAAGGGTTAGAACACGTCCAGATGTTCTGCATATTCCTGCATTGGCCAGAAACCTGATTTTTGTAAGCAAGCTGGATGATACAAGTGTAAAAACAATGTTCGAGAAGGATACCTGCAAGATGGTTTGGGGAGCACTAGTATTGATGTGGGGAGTTCATATTGGAACTCTGTACAAGCTACAAGGTAGCATTATTGTTGATGGGTGCAACAGTTCTATGGTTCCTGAAAGTGGAGCAGAAAATCTGGTAGTCTTTGGAAAGAAGACCATGTTGTGGCATCAAAGGCTTGGACATATTAGAGAGAAGGGCCTTCAAATACTTCATGGTAAAGGTATGGTAGAAGGTAGGAGTAATAGCTCTCTGGATTTTGATTTCTGTGAAAATTGTGTATATGGGAAGCAGAATCAGGTGAGTTTCCCCTCTGGTGGTAAGAGGGTGAAACATATATTAGAAATTGTGCACAACGATGTGTTTGGACCTGTGAATGTTCCATCACTGGGTAAGTCTGTGTACTATGTATAATTTATAGATGACTTCTCAAGGAATACATTGATATATTTCCTTAAGAAGAAATATAAAGTCTTTGACATGTTTAAAGAATTTAAGTCTTTGGTGGAAAACCAGACAGAGAAGAAGATAAAGGTGCCGAGGACATATAATGATGGAGAGTTTTGCAGTAAGGAATTTGAAGAATTATGTAAGAACTATGGTATAACATGCTAGAAGACTAATCCATATACACCTTAGCAAAATGGAATTACAGAAAGAATGAACAAGATGTTAATGGATAGGGAAAGAAGCATGCTCAGTGGTGCTAGGTTAGGACAGAAATTCTAGGTAGAGGTAGTGGAGATAGCATGGTACCTGGTCTACAGATCACCTTCATCAGCGTTGGAGGATAAGAATTCACAAGAGGTATGGACTAGTAAGAAACCCTCTCTTTCACATTTGAGGGTATTTGGATGTGATGCATATGTACATGTTCCAAAGGAGAAATGAATAAAGTTGGATAGTAAATCTGAAAAGTGCATCTTTGTTGGGTATAAGGATGGTTTAAAGGGTTATAAGCTTTGGAACCCAGTAACAAGGAAGGTTGTGTACAGCCGAGATGTGGTGTTCATAGAGGTAAAATATGTTATTAAACATGAAGTCCAACCAAAGGAACCTGAGAAGATAGATTTTGAGCTAAAAGAGTAAGAATTAGACTCTACAACAGAGGAGGAATCAGAAAATGAAGAGCCACAATCTCCGGGTGTGAGAAGATCAGTACGAGAAAGAAGGTAGCCATAAAGGTATAGTCCATCTGCTTTCTTTACAAATTTTGCTTTATCTATTACTGATGATGATCCCAAAACTATGAAGGAAGCAGTAGATTCAGAGGATGGAAAACTTTGGAAAGAGGCCATGGTTGATGAAATGGCATCTTTGCACAAAAATGAGGCTTGGGATCTGGTGGATTTGTCAGCTGGAAAGAAACCCATTGGAAACAAATAGGTGTTCAAGAAGAAGACAATTGCCAAAGGAAAGGTGGACAAATACAAAGCTAGGTTGGTAGCAAAAGGTTATTCCGAAGTGTTGGGAATTGATTTTGGTGATATTTTTTCTCCTGTTGCCAAGGTAGCTTCTATTAGGATCCCATATTGTCCCTTTTTGACCATATATTTTGCCATTATGTCATCCTTTTCCAACCTATATTTTAAGTTCATATTATTAATTTAACCCATTTGTTCCAAAGGTACACAATATTTCTTCTCACTACTATACGTTTAATTATTTTACATATAATTACATTATCTTCATAGTTAATCATTGAATCAGATAGTTACTGAAACAGTTAAAGAATGATGTGTAGTCCACATTGTTGAAACAACCTGGAGACTACAAGATTATTTCTACAGTTGCTGAAACAATAAGAACGATGCGCAAATCTTGTGGCTGAAACAGTGGTGATTTGCTTCTAGATTTGACAGCAACAGAAGAATATCACCAAAGAAGTTGCTACACTAGATGTAACGACCACGATCCAAAGTTAGCATTACTGTAACAACATTTTGTTGATGGGAAAGCCGATTTCCCTATTTTTGTATATTGGGTTAAAATAGGACTTACAATTTAATCTATTGTAATAGATGTCTCCTCTTTAAAAAGAAGAGACATCTACATTAGAGGGGGATGGACAGACTGTAGGAAGGTCTAGCTGAAGGAACAAAACTGGAATCTTTTTGTAACATGACATATTGATGGATGAATAAAATACTATTCTGAACATTTCTTTCTAGTTCTCGTTTCCTGGGGAATCTTGTGAGGAGGACAGGGCCCACCTTCATCACAACATTCACCCATTATATTTCTATAGTGTGTTAAGTGTGTTTCTTATCCATAGCTTATTAAAAATCTTGTTTACTAAATATTGCTTATGCATTATTGCTAAACTCTGTTTTCCAATTGATTGTTGCATTACTTAGTTCATCTATAGTTAGTTCATGAGTGCTTCATTAGCAATTGAGTTTACAGAGTGAGTTGGCAAGCATGGTAATCAGGAACAAGTGCTGAAGATTCTGACTTCGGGAATAGGGTCTTGTTCTCTGTTACAACATAGATAGTGTTTTCCTTTGCAGATTGATTCTTTTCCATTAGATTACTCTTTTAATGAATTTACGCATTCTTTGGTAACTATCTACAATAGATTATCTTGCTGTAACTCGGACTGAAGTTTTAGATTGCTTGGAGCAAGGTGTGACTAGTTCATTTATTACTACAACTTTATTGCTTTTGGGATTGAGCACATATAGTGCGTAGTTTCCTTTGAAATAAATAGACTTTACTAGGTTGACAATTTATGTAGCATTTAGTTGTTTGAATTAATAAACAATTAGAGTGACCAACATTTTGGTGCCGTTTCCGGGGAAGGCAATCATAGATTTTAAAAGCACTAATGTTTTTCTTTTAGATGTGCAGAATGCATGAGAGGACGTAAGAAAACTAATCCTACAGCTGGCAAGGGCAAAGGAAGAGGAGGAAGGAGAAATTTTATTGATGAGATTATATCAAAAGCTAAAACTTCTTAAAGGCTAAGCTCTCAAAAGTCAAGGACTCAGCATTCTCTCCAGACAAATTACGAAACGGAGGAAGTTGTGGGCCCTGAAAGGGTTGAGGAAATACTAGAGAACACTAAATAACTGGTAGAAGATATTGAAGAGCCAATAGAAGATATTGAGGGGCCAGTAGAGGACACTGAGAACCAGTTCAAGACATTGAGGGTCCAAAGGAAAATGCTGAAGAATGGCAAGTGCAACAGGGGAACAACCAATGGATGGAAACAATGAAGGACTCTTTGGTGGGGGACAAGGAGGAGGAGATGGAAGAGGCGAGAATTCTCTCTCCACCTTGGGATTTCCTATCGAGGATCTTCCTAGAGGGGCAACTCATATGAAGAATATCCCACTCTCAGCCTTACCTAACTTCCATGGTTTATCTTCTGAAGACCCTGATGAGTTTCTTTTCGAGTTTGATATATTGTGTAGAAGTTATGATTATGTTACTAATGCTCAGAAGTTGAAGCTATTTCCAGTGACACTAAAAGGAAATGCATTAAGATGGTTTATGAGCCTGGGAGGTCATGTGATCACAACATGGGAGAAGATGAAGGAGAAGTTTCTGGCCAAATATCAAGACTATTGCCGAACGAGAGAAAAAAGGGAGGAACTATTCAAGATGGTTCAAAAGGAGGATGAAAATTTGGAGGACTTTGTGGAAAGATTACAATACAATCTGTAGAGATCCAATCACCCCAATATAAGTAAAGATATTCTTAAGACAATATTATTGAAAGTGGTAAGGGATGATTGTTTGGACATGTTAAATATGCTTGGTAAAGGGGACATATCTAAGGAATCATATGATGAAATTGTCAACCTCTGTAAGAGATGTTCAAGAGGAGCTGCAAATAGATCAAAAAGCAGGGATAATACATATTCAAGAGTCCAAAAATCAGCTAGTGGGGGAGCAACAAGAGCTAAAATAGGTAATCTACTTGAAGAATTTAAAACTGAAATGTTAAGCTCTTTTGCTTCACAGATTGATACCTTGCAGGTTAAGAAGAAACAAGAAGAGGCAGAAGCTGCTTTGGCTATCTTCTATCCTAAATGCTGAGAAAAACATCCACCAAGGGAATGTCCATTAAACAAGGTACCAATTTGCACCATTTGTGAGAAGGATCATGAAACTCAACAATGCCCCTCTTTACCAGGAATAAAAGCAGCCCTGCAACCAACTGAGGAGGAAGTTGAAGCAGTTTATTTGCTGACAAAGAGGAGACAATGGCAACTACGAGGACAAGGTACGAACTCTAATATGCCATTTAATCATTGGAATAATTATCATTCTTTTAATCAAGCAAATTACCTGCCCTTCAACCAAATGCAATATCTCCCCTTTAACCAAATGAACTTCCCACCCATGCAACAAACAAACCCTCCCTTTGTAGATCTTGCAATGTGGACTCGTTGGCCTCCACAACAATCTTATTTTAATCAATGGAACCCAAACTGGAGAGCTAAACAGATACCGTTTCCAAACCAATTTCCTCATTTTCAACAACCTCTCTCTCTACCATCAGGTGCTCCACCAAATAATCAGACAATAAGACCCCAGCTACCTATACAACCGAACCCTAACCCTAATAATAAAGCTGTGCAAGTCACTGATATTCACAACAAGCTTATACCTCCTGCCCTCCCTACTCAGTGTAATGATATTCATTTATGATCCAGGAGATTAGTTGAGCCTATTATTGATGATATTACTTCTTCTGACTCTGGCAAAGAAGAGACAGAAATGAATAATTTACCTAATAAGGGTGCTGAAACAACAGAGCCATCCTCTAATAAAACTGCTGAAATAGCAGAGCCACCATTCCCTAAGCGTTTAACTCTCAGTAAGACACCTGAACCACCTGTTTTTAGTCTTTTAGGAGAATTGCAGAATCTTTATGTCAAAATTCCACTCCTACAAGCACTCAGAGATGTACCAATTTATGCCAGAACTGTCAGATATATCTGTATTAAGAAACCTGGTAGGAAATCTAAAGATCCCCTTACAGTTCATGTTATGGGTGATCTGGCTGCTCTAATGTCCGGAAAAACTCTTCCTGTTAAATATGGCGACCCTAACCATCCTACAGTTACAGTACAGCTAGGAACAACTATTATTTCACGACTCCTGGTAGACTTAGGTGCTTCTATAAACATTATGACCCTGGAAACCTCACAGCTGTTACAACTAAAGAATGTAATTAGAGAGACACCGACCATTCTAGAGTTAGCTAATCGTTCCACCAGCAAACTTGAAGGAGTTATTGAGGGCCTGATCATTTCAGTGGAATCCTGGAATCACCCAGCTAATTTTGTCGTACTACAGACTAAAACAAAGTTAGGGGGACATCCTTTAATTTTGGGAAGACCCTGGCTAGCTATAGCTGATTCTTTTATCAGCTGTAGGTCAGGCTCAATGACAATTTCCAATGGATGCAAAACTAAGCAACTTACCCTTTATCCTCATGCCACACCTATGATTAATAATGATGATTCTGTATGGTTAGATTATGATGATAATGCCACTCAACCCATTTTGACTATTGGACAAGCCTTAACTCTTAAAGACACCACGGAGGATGAAGTAATTAATAGTTTTATGTCTGAACCCTCCTCAGTCGCTTCTGACACATATAACTAGTTGACTGCAATTTTGAAACCTGAAATACAGGAAAGGCTTAAATCAGAAAATCTACCTCAAACATCAATTGCTATCTCCTCTAAAAGCATAATAGTATAAATTGAACCTGGAAAAACATTGAACATAAACCCCAACCTATCAGATGCTAAAACACAATAGCTAATGAAGTTACTTCGTGAAAATAAGGAAGCATTCGCATGGGACTACACAGATATGAAGGGGATCTCTCCTGAATTATGTACTCATCGTATCTATATCAAGGAAGGGTGTCGACCAATCTGTCAACCCCAGCGGCGAATGAATCCCAATTTGAGGGAAATTGTTAAAGAAGAACTTCAAAAATTACTTAATGCAGGGTTTATATACCCCATATCTGACAGTGAATGGGTTTCTCCATTGGTGATAGTACCTAAGAAAAAGGGGAAATGGAGAGTGTGTGTAGATTATAGAGCCCTAAACAAAGCCACTCAAAAAGATCATTTCCCCTTGCCATTCATTGATCAGGTTCTAGACAGTTTGTCAGGGAAAATATTCTTTTCCTTTTTAGATGGTTTTAGTGGATATAACCAAATCAAAATTTCACCCCAAGACCAAGACAAGACCACTTTTACTAGTCCTTGGGGGACTTTTGCTTATAGAGTCCTTCCATTCAGACTATGTAATGCTCCAGCAACGTTGCAAAGAGCAGTGATAGGAATCCTTTCTGATATGCTTAATGACTCTATGGAGATATTTATGGATGACTTTACTCCTTATGGAGTGACTTTTGAAGATGCATTACAAAACCTTGAGGAAGTACTTAAATGCTGTATACAAGCTCATATTTCCTTGAGTAGTGAAAAATGTCATATGATGATGAACGAAGGAATTGTACTTGGGCACTTCATTTCATTCCTAGGAATTCAAGTAGATCCATCCAAAATATAGGTAATTCAGACCCTTCCTATCCCTAAAACACAAACTGATGTAAGAAGTTTTTAAGGACATGTTGGATACTACAGAAGATTTATTAAAAAAATTTCTAAAATAGATTCTCCTCTGTTTGTGTTACTTGTGAAAAATGCTGAATTTAAGTGGACTGATCTTTGCCAGAAAGAATTTCATGAACTTAAGCATCAGTTGGCTACAGTTCCTATTCTAAGGGGACCTGATTGGGCACTTCCCTTTCATATATCCTCTGATGCTTCAAACACTGCAATTGGAGCTGTCTTGGGAAAAGAAGGAAACCATCTTCCTTATGCTATCTATTTCATTAGTAAGAATATGACCCATGCTGAGCTTAATTACACAGTTACTGAGAAAGAATTTTTAGCAATCATTTATGCTATTAATAAATTTCGACATTACATTACTGGTTACCCTACTTTTGTTCATACTAACCACTCGGCTATTAAGTATTTAATGAACAAATCTGTCACAAATGCTCGAGTTACCGAATGGTTATTATTATTACAAGAATTTGATATTACAATTGTAGATCGACCAGGTAAAGAAAATGTAGTTGCCGATTTTCTTTCTCGAATAAAATCTGATGATAATACTCCAGTAGTTGATTCCTTTCCTGATGAGTATTTATTTGTAGTATCTGCTCACTCACCTTGGTATGCAGACATTGCCAATTATCTGGTTGCAGGAAAGCTATGATCAGACCTATCACATCGAGAGGAAAGAAGGATCATTCAACAAAGTGTGAGGTATATCTAGATAAGTGGGTGCCTTTTTCATACAGGACTCGATCAAGAAATCTGAAGATGAATTAGGTAGGATGAGGTTTATGATATACTGAAGGCTTGTCATGATCGCCCTTGTGGAGGGCATTTTGTTGATAAGAGAACAACACATAAAATTCTCAGAATGGGGTATTATTGGCCTTCACTCTTCAAGGATGCAAATAAATATGTTCAGGCCTGTGATAGTTGTCAGAGAATGGGTCAACCTAATCATAGAGATCAAATGCCATTGAACCCCCAGGTAATAGTTGAACCCTTTGAAAGATGGGCTCTAGACTTTATAGGACCCATCAATCCTTCATCCAGTCAAAGAGTTTACATATTGGTTTGTATAGATTGTATGATTAAATGGGTGGAAGCCAAGGCATTTATTAGAGCTAATGAAGAATTTGTTTTAACCTTTTTATTTGAAGAAATCTTTGTTAGATTTGGAGTGCCTAGAGAGCTAGTTACAGATGGAGGACCTCCTTCAATTCTCATGGTTTTAAAGCCACGCTCCAAAAATATCATATTCATCATAAAATGGCTACACCTTACCACCCCCAAGCTAATGGTTAGGTGGAAAGCACAAACAAAGTCATAGAAGCTATTTTAATGAGAACAATGAAGGAAAAATAGGAAGGATTGGTCTCAAAGGCACCTGAGGCATTATGGGCTTACAGAACTACCTTGAGGAACACTACAAGATTTTCTCCATATGAATTGGTTTATGGTAAAAGTGTTGTTTTTCCTATGGAATTTGAGATTAAAACCTTAAGAACTACTTTAGCTGTTAACTTTTATTTGACTGATGCACTATGAGCTAGGTTGCAACAGCTTTAAGAATTGGATAAAAAGAGGTTGGATGCCATCCATCAAACAAATATGATTCAACAACAAAGAACCAGGTGTCATGATAAAACTATTAAGCATAAGCAGTTCCAAAAAGGTAATTGGGCTCTATTGTATGATTCTCGGTTTGAAAATTTTCAAGGGAAATTACGAACAAGGTGGCTGGGACCTTACGAAATAGATACTGTTTTCCCCAATGGAACAATAAGGCTCCTAACAATTGATGATTCTAGAACACCATTGTTAGTAAATGGGTATCGACTTTGTCTGTACTAGCAATCTATTTCTAAAGAGGATTTTAGGGCCACTTGCATGGCAGATTCACATTATATCTTTTTGGGGGAGCCTGCTGCCCCTCATTGCATTTAATCTCTGCATTATATTTTTTTAGTATAAGATTAGATTTCTTAACTAATAATCCCTGTCAAGGGTTTGCATGTTCCAATGGATTATTTTGCAGATCTCAGATTGGGAGGCTGGTTGAAAAGAACAATTGTATTGTAAGCAGGTTTAAGCTTCATTTTGGGGAGCATTGTCATCTCACTTCAATTCACAATTCATTCCCCCACTTTGATCACTTTTCCTTTTTCTCTTCCCTATGTTCCCCATTACTTTTCAACAACATTTTCCCCTATTTTTCTTATTTACAACAACATCTCTCTTTATTGTTCACGTTGCTGAAACACCAATCTCCCATTGCCAAAACACCAATCTCCCGTCACTGAAACACCAACCTTTTCCATTTTTTTCCCGTTGTTGAAACGCCACTTTCCATCCATTCCATCACCAACTTTTACGCATTTTTTTCTCATGATCAAAACATCAATTCTTCTCAAATAATGAATACATATTATTTTCCATTATGAGAATCATCTATTGATTCTTATAACTTTGTTCTTTCACTACCTCCTCCTATGTTTATAAAGGCCTTTCATATAAATACCCTCATATTTCAAAACCCTTTTCCATAACTAATGGTGATCTATTAGCAATAGGCATTATATTTTCTGAATATCAATCAAAGGTAAACATGAGGTATGCGTTTGTTATGTGTAAATATTATTAAACAATAGTTAATGAGACGATTATGACATGATTACCACAATCTCCGTACATTTAAACTCATCATTTCAGCCGTAGTTGGGGGGAATACCAAAATTACGCCATCATTTCACAATACACCAATCACCATCATTTTTTTACCATGATCATGTCTTATCACCCCATCTCTATCCTATTATTTCATGACCTCATTTGCAAAATTTACTCTGTCTCGGGTGCAGTAACTCGGCTTTGCACTATGCATTTTACTGAAGCTAGTAACTATGGGAGGTTCTGCTATTTTAAATGAACCCGACTCAATAGCTCTATTGGAATTACACCCAGAAGTATATCAGATTTTTTAGCGGGCAGGCTGGGTAGATTATTTTTGGAGGCTTCAGGAATTCGATCCTCAACAAGCCCTTGCATTTGCACGTAATATACAGGAAGGCTACTCCACTGTTCAAGGATTTCGAATTCCAGTCTCAAAGGATGATATAGCACAAGTTTCAGGCTTACTAGCCGATGGCATTCGATGGTTTAGTCGTAAACACATCATTTTGAATGCATAGTAGGACTTTCGTCTACCTGGAGAGCAAGTCAAGCCTAAAGGCACGGGTGTTGTGCTTCATTCATTACCACCTCCATGGCCGATGGTTGCACAATTCGTTAAGCACTACCTCACCTGCAAAGGATATTACCGGGTAGTCTATCAGCATGATTTTGTGTTGTTAAATCATTTGAGACATGGTCGACTGTTAAATATGCCATACTATCTACTTAGGTGTCTGAAAAATATGTCACATTACTGCATGAATGCGAAGTACCCACTCCTTTCCCTCACCCATCATTGTCTTGTTCAGCTATTAATTCAGATGGGTTTTTCCCAAAACAATCCACCTCTCCTTAACAACCCACCCCTAGAACCCCAAGAAGCTGTTGAAATTCCTCAAGCAGCAGCCGAGAATCCCCAAGAAGCTGCTGAAATTCCTCAAACAGCAGTCGAAATTCCCCAACTAGATGCTGAAACTCTCGAAGCTCCTCCTGAAAATCCTCAACAAACCCCTGGAATCCCTTAGCAAGTTTCAAATCCTTCCGCACAATGACCAGTGAGCATTTTTGATTTCCCAGAAATTCCACCACCTGTAGCAGCCAACCCAATTGACCCCTCCACTACATTGACTCCACCCCATAATTTAGCTGAATCATCCAGTCCCACTGTCCATATCCCTACTGATGATTCTGATGACAATAATCCCATTGCTAAGCTAAAAAGAAAAATGCAGGACAATATTACTTCTCCACCTAAAAGATAAACAAGGGCTTCAACCAAGGAAACCACCATCCCTGAAAAACCCACTCACAAAATAAAAACCACTGCTTTCTCTGCCTTTTTACCCTGATGACGAATGAGGACGTGTATTGTAGCAACAATTGTTACTACCATTCCAAATTCCCCACCTGTTAGCCTAAAACCCCATACCCCACCAGAGTCCCAAGTACCTGAATCTTTACCTGTCTCACCCTCGGGTACTGAAATGAAAGATGCCCATGATTTTGTGACATCATTTCTCTCAGAAAATGTAGCTGCCACACAAGAACCAGCTATTGATTCAGTAGCTGCCACACAAGAATTAACTACTGATCCACTAAATGAAGATACCCAAGATGATGTAAAACATGTAGCTGTCCCACAAGAACCAACTACTCAGACAACTGTTGTCACACAAGAACCACCTGCTGATGAACAGAAAACAGACGAACCAGGTGTAGCTGTCCCACAAGAACCAGCTGCTGATTCGGCAGTTGTCACACAAGAACCACCTGCTAATGAACAGAAAACAGACGACCTAGGTGTAGCTGCCCCACAAGAACCAGCTACTGTTTCAACAGTTGCTACACAAGAACCACCTGCTGATGAACAAAAAACAGATGACCTAGGTGTAGCTGCTCCACAAGAACCAGCTACTGATTCAGTAGTTGCTACACAAGAACCAACTGCTGATGAACAAAGTAACTATCATATTGCACAAACCATAGTTGTTACACAAGAACCAGCTACTTAGTCAGCAGCTGCCACACAAGAACCATCTACTGGTATGCAAAATTTGAATGCTCAGGATGATGTAGATGATGATTCAGTAGTTTCCACACAAGGACCACCTGCTGAGGTTCCGAATGATGAAGCTGTCACAGAACAATAGGTCTTTCATTCACTAGAATCAGCTACCGAGACTCCTGCTACTACACAAAACCCAGTCACCTTGGCTTCCCTTCTACAGGAAAACAAGTTTTTAAAATCTGAACTCCAAACTAATAAACAAGAATTAATAACGGCAAGGGAAGCCTATGACAGAGAACTTAATTTGTATACTTTAGCTCATGCAGCATCTGCAGCTGAGAAGAGTAGAGAGAAAGATCGATATAATGAATATATGTGTAGTCAGTGCGGTAATATTTATCATCAACCTGGTTATAAAATAGTTGGAGTCCCACTACCTGGAGCCACCCCTGCATCTACTTCTATTGCAATTAAAAAGGAACACCCTGCTATTACACAAGAACCAACAAGGCCTTCAAAGATTTTTGAAAAAGAGGTTAAACCACAAATACCTCGGCCTACGGTGATTGTTAAAACTAAAAGTCCTGTACTTCGGTCTACAAAGACTGTCTTTACTCAGACTGAACCCCAGTCTACAAAGATTGTCTTTACTCAAACTGAACTCCAACCTACAAAGGTTGTCTTTACTCAGAATAAACCCTGGCCTACAAAGACTGTCTTCACTCAGACCAGTAGCACTCAAGCACAGATGGATAAATGGAAGAAGGAATATGTTATCTCACAAGAGAAAATCTTGTAGGAACACAAAGCATTATGGCAAAATCACATATATGCAAACTGGGAAGTTTTGGAGCAGTTTCGTGCCCAGAACAAGGAAAGCAAACAATTAAAAACTAGATTGTCTCTCATGTTTGGTTTGGTTCAAAGATTATTGGCCACTGGGAAACCATCCTCTAATTACTCTCTATTTCTCACAAAACACTTAGAGTTATTCCAAGTAAAGGCAATCAAAGATGGGCGACCTCATGAGGTATCTACACCCCAATAGTTTGTCAAAACTTTCACAAAGGCATCAACCAGTGAACAAAATTTACTCTATGAATTGTATCTTCATAACGAAGCCATTCCTGAGGATATGAAACTCAATTTGAATCCTCTAGTGGGTGATATTCAGATAAGGTCCTTTGTTTCTTTCCTTTCCAATCAGCTCACATGGCAGAATGCCTTCCTTTCAGCAAGGCATAATGAAGAAAATCACCTTTTGTGGATTCGACCTAAGCCACAGAATGTTGCCATTATCGTTGCTGAATATCATCAGTTTTTAAGGCAACAAGGAATGACCGATCATATCAGATAGTTACAGGCAATAGTATTAAAAAACTTCCAACATTATGTCAAAGCCAAGGGGGCTCTTGCCTTACAGGAAAACAACTTATTTTGGAAACAGTCACCTAAGGAGAGAAAGGAATATCATCCCTTTAACCATATCAATCTTGAAACAACAATTTCACGACTACTTAACTATGTCAAATGCATCCAACAGTGTGCTGAAAAATGGCTAGGATATCATTTTCATTTCCCTATTCTATGGCTGCCAGCATAGGAATATAAGGCTTACTTCAGGTTGTCCAAAAAGGAGGAGACAACGATATGGTAGAAATTACAGCATGCTTATGGTTTCAGAGAACTAGTTGATAGCACCTTCTACACCTACTGCCTAAGTAATTTGCACTGCAAGGCCCAGTATTCGGACTCAGATTCAAACTAAAGTTGCATGAGGACATGCAACTACTTCAGTTGGGGGGATGTTAGGATCCCATATTGTCCCTTTTTGACCATATATTTTACTATTATGTCATCCTTTTCCAACATATATTTTAAGTTCATATTATTACTTTAACCCATTTGTTCCAAAGGTACACAATATTTCTTCTCACTACTATAGGTTTAATTATTTTACATATAATTACGTTATCTTCATAGTTAATCATTGAATCGGATAGTTGTTGAAAAATTTAAAGAATGATGTGCAATCCATGTTGCTGAAACAGCCTGGAGACTGCAAGATTACTTCTATAGTTGCTGAAACAGTAAGAATGATGCGGAAATCCTGTGGCTGAAACAGTCGTGATTTGCATTCTAGATTCGACAGCAACAGAAGAAGATTACCGAAGAAGCTCCTACACTAGATGTAATGACCATGATCCAAAGTTAGCATTACTATAACAGCATTTTGTTAATGGGAAAACTGATTTCCCTATTTTTGTATATTGGGTTAAAATAGGACTTACAAAGTAATCTATTGTAATATATGTCTCCTCTTTAAAAAGAGGAGACATCTACATTAGAGGGGGACAAACAGACTGTGGGAAGGTCTAGCTGAAGGAACAGAACTGCAATCTTTTTGTAACATGACATATTGATGGATGAATAAAATTTTGTTCTGAACATTTCTTTCTAGTTCTCGTTTCCTGGGGAATCTTGTAAGGAGGATAGGGCCCACCTTCATCACAAGATTCACCCATTATATTTCTGCAATGTGTTTCTTATCCATACCTTGTTAAAAGTCCTGTTTACTGAATATTGCTGATGCATTATTGCTAAACTCTGTTTTCGAATTGATTGTTGCATTACTTAGTTCATCTACAGTTAGTTCATGAGTGCTTCATTAGCAATTGAGTTTACAGAGTGAGTTAGCAAGCATGGTAATCAGGAATAGGTGCTGAAGATTCTGATTTCGGGAATAGGGTCCTGTTCTCTATTATAGCATAGATAGTGTTTTCCTTTGCAGATTGATTCTTTTCCATTAGATTACTCTTTTAATGAATTTAAGCATTCTTTGGTAACTGTCTGCAATAGATTATTCTTGTTGTAACTCAGAGTGAAGTTTCAGTTTGCTTGGAGCAAGGTGTGACTAGTTCATTTATTACTACAAAGTTATTGCTTTTGGGATTGAGCACATATAATGCATAGTTGCCTTTGAAATAAACAAACTTCCCTGGGTTGAAAATTTATGTAGCACTTAGTTGTTTGAATTAATAAACAATTAAAGTGACCAAGAAATTCTATTAGATTACTTTTATTTGTTGCTTCTGCTTTTGGTTTTGAGGTAGAACAGATGGATGTGAAGACAACATTTCTTCATGGGGATTTGGAAGAGGAGATCTACGTGAAGCAACCTGGAGGCTTTGCGATGAAGGGTAAGAAAGAACTGGTATGCAAGTTAAAGAAGTCTTTGTATTGGTTAAAACAGTCACCAAGGATGTGGTATCAGAAGTTTGATACATTTATATGGGGTCTTGGCTTCACCAGAAGTAGATCAAATCACTGTGTGTATTTTAAATTAATTGGTGACTGTGTATTTATTTTGACTTGTGTGTGGATGATATGTTGCTGGTTGGAAATGACAAAGAAATTATCTAGGATTTGAAGACTCAATTATCTTCCAAAATCGACATGAAAGATCTTGGTGTTGCAAACTATATTTTGGGCATGGAAATTAAAAGAGATCAAGCAAAGAGGAAGCTCTAGTTAAACCAAAGGAAGTATGTCGAGACAATGTTGTAGAGGTTTAATACGTAGGATAGTAAACTGGTGAGGGAATTCCTATAGGTGTAAAGTTATCTTCTAAACAGTGTCCCAAGACACAAGAAGAGGAAGAGGACATGTCCCATATTCCATATGCAAGTGCAATCGGTAGCCTGATGTATGCGATGGTCTGTACTAGACCAGACATTGCACATCAGTGAGAGTATTGAGCAGATTTATGTCAAAACCAGGAAAGGAGCATTGGACAGTAGTGAAGCGGGTTTTCAAGTATTTGCGTCGCACTAGTGATTATGGTTTGTGCTACCAAGGAAGACCAGTATTGGACAGAGTTTTGGATATCCATGGCTTTGTTGATGCGGACTGGACTGGAGATCTGGATCAGAGAATATCTATAAGTGGGTATGTGTTTAAACTATTTTGAGGTGCAGTCAGTTGGATGAGTAAGAAACAATGTGTAGTGGCACTATCAACTATAGAGGCAGAATACATGGCAGCCACTCATGCAAGCAAGGAAGTAGTTTGGCTGCAGAGATTGTGTTCAAGTATGGAGTTAGTACAAGGGAGCTATAAGGATAGACGGTGATAGCCAAAGTGCAATTTTCTTGGCAAAGAACCCTACATATCATTTAGAGACAAAGCACATTGATGTTCAATATCACTTTGTGAGGGATATGATAGAAGACAAAAAGATGTTATTGGTAAAAGTGGACACTTTGAATTATATTGTAGATGCATTGACAAAATATGTGAGGTCTGAGAAGTTCTCTTGGTGTAGAGAAACAATGGGTCTTGCAGGGCTGGATAAATGACTAAGCTTTCTTGTGGCCCCCTGTGTAAAGAAAACAACAAGTGGGATAATGTTGGGTTGTGTTATATCTTTCCACAACTTGTCCATGTAGTTAATTGGGGGGTTAGAAGGGGGGTGAAGCCCCCCCTTTATTGCACCGATTGTGTGGTGGGGGAGTCAGAAGGGGTTTGAGGGGTGTAGATAACCCCACTCTATGGGGTCCGTGGAAGCGCCTGGGAAAATTTTGGTTTGGAACCCTATATTAGGTTGGATGGACCTACCTATGGTTTTGTGCATGTTTTTCACACATGGTTTTGGACACGTTGGTTTTCGGTCCATGGTATTGGATGCTTCTGCATGTATAAATATGTATTATAACATTGACAGGAACATAATGAAAAATCAAGCTGGTATTCCCATTGTTGGGATCTAGGGGGAAATCTCTGTGTATATGTGTTTTATGTGTTATGCTCTCGCATTGTTTGTTTTCTGTGTTTTAGAATTCGTATGCAGGTAATTTCTGTACGGGGTTAAAACCTACATTCATGCAAGTTTTTAGGGATTTTAGGGCCCCTGGGATTAGAATATTTCACCCTGGGATCAGAGCAGCCTTCCATGTCAAAAATTGCATTGCAGAGCACCCAAACAGAACGGTAGCTGCTCTGTAGTGCATTGTCTCCTTGCTTGGGCTGTGCTAGGCAAGTTTCACAAATTTGTTTCACCTATTTGGCCCAAAATTTCTCCAGTTTTTTGCATGAAATGGATCCTAACTAAGCTTATGATTTTATTTCAAGCTTTCATCAGATCATAATGTCTATTACTTGGTGAGAAAGAGAGCATGAATAAAAATACATGGTTTCCCTAAATGATCTGGGTACTGTTGAGGCCCTTAGAAACTGTGGGTTGCTCAAATACTTTAGGTTGTCCAGGATGAGGAAACAATCAAAACTATTGCAGTTCCTAGTTCATGCATGGGATCCAATGGATCAGGGTTTTCACATAAGGGATAAAGTGGTCCCTATTATGATCGATGATGTTTACTTTCTTATAGGGTTGTCGAGACATGGTGCCCCCATTTCTCTTTTAGATTCTTCCTGTGGGGGTGAATCAGTGAGGGACTATGTTCAACAATTCTTTCAGCTAGGTACATAGCCTAACAAAGACGGAAATATAATCATCAAATATATTCGTCATTTTCCTTTGAGAACAACCCTTTTCACTATCAAAAAGTTAGCAGGTAGTGTGAAACCTTGTTTGGCGAATATATCATACATGCAGTATGCACTTGAGTGTCTTGAGCCAACTTTATTCAACTAGTCTGAGGTTGTACTTTCTTCACTGAAAGAGAAGTTGACAAAGGTAAAGAGAACTAAGATGAGGAATTTTAGCTATGGATAGCTCTTAATCTCTTTTACCTTAGAGAGAATTCCATTGATGCAACCTCAGCATGTAACACTGGGTGTAGCTAGTCCTACAGATCCACAAATGCAGAGGTGGGTCGAATTGATGGCTAGACATGTTGGTCAATAATCGTTTAGATTTTCTACTTCATTCTTCAATTGGCTCAAACGACAACACAATTTCATTGAGGAGCATCCATACGCAGGGATCGATTTTCATGGAGATCCAGAGTTGAGTTTACCAGTGGGCACTCAATGGGGTGCCATAGGTAACTTGTCTTTGACCAAATGTTTTTGTTTTTTAAGTTTCTAGATGTTTTTTTGTTTTTGATGTCTCCACAATTAAACTAAAATCATTTTCATGCATACATATGTTGGTACTGTTCGACCTATGAGACATCAACAGGAGGCAGGTGGACCAGCGTGGAGAAATGTCGGGAGTGCAGTTCTCCAAAATTTGGATTTAATTGAGACACTAACAGAGTTTCAAGATCATGTAGAGGGATTAACCCTCAGTATTTCAAATTTCTAGATCAAGGAGTTACCTATGAGGCTACAACACCATACTATTGGTGTTCCATGCTGTTGGATGCAGCTATTGCACATGATAGCTCAAGTTGTGACCTGTTATCATGAGCATCACTAGGTCTACTTAGCATGATTTTTGTATGCATTTTGAGTTTTTAGGTCAAATGACCAAACATGTCTTGGACACAGATTTTGTAAAAACTTTAAAACATCTATCTATTTTTTACTTTCAGAGTTTTCATATATGGTTATATGCAATCCTATACAACTAATGATGTGAATTGAAAATTTACTTTTAGATGTGTCACAAATGTCTGTTTAACACATAGTTCGCTAATGAATCAGTTAATGTGTTAAAGTTTCTGGAAATATGTTGATATTCAATGTAGTCAAAATGTCTTTCCAAAAGACGAACTCTAAGGAACATGCAAAGAATTGTTGGGTTTCAGATGGTATACACGTTTTATAGTTGCAGTACAATGAGTTGTGAGTCTAGCCTAATGATGATTCGGCGAATGCCAAGTGAAATAGCAATAGAGAGACGTTCAATCAACACACTATAATCAATTATATTTTCACAGAACAATTGATACAAATCCCTTGAAAACTCACTAACTTGCCACTTGGAGCGAAAATGGCCCATGCTGCAAAAGATAGGTTTTGCGTACTATTACTAACACCATCGGCATAACCAAGAAATGGTTCCAAAGACTTTGACATCTGCAACAAATGCAAAGAGGATTACTTAACCACATAAAAATTCTAAAAGACACACTGACACACACACATGCGATTAAAGCTTATATGTAATGATTTTTACTGCACTCAATTAAGCATAGTAACATTTGAGATACAACCTATTTCGGGGTTGTGACAATGGAATTCCATCATAATCCACCAACTTGTAGGAACCTTTTGCCAAAACACGCTTGACAATGTAAGGGCCCATCCATAGTGGTTCACCTTTTCCTGCTCCTAGTTTATCAGCTTCCTGGTCATAAAGCAAGACCAAGTCTCCATCCGAAAAATTGTGAGGCTTGATATTTCTGTCATATTGTTCCTTGATTCGTTTCTTATGTGCTTCATTAGCCAATGCAACTTCATGGTGGGTTTCATCTAGATGGATAAGTTCTAAGAAACATGCTTCTTCATCAGAAGTGTCGGGTAACAGTCAATTGCGAGTTTAAGAGATGAAATTTCACATTGAATCGGCAAGATTTCCTCCAGATCATACGCCAATTGAAAGGGTGTGAATCGAGTTGCATTCCTAACCGAGGTTCGATATGCCCACAAAGCCAAGTATAGGATTAAATGCTAGTTTCATTTATGAACCCCTATCATTCTCTGAAGCATTCGATTAAGGACTTTGTTAACGGCCTCAACTTGTCCATTAGCTTGCAGATAATAAGGAGTAGAACTATCATGTGAAAGTTCTAACTTGGCAGTTAACTCAGTCATCATGTGATTGCAAAAATGCGACCCATGATATATAATTATAGCCTGTGGTACACCAAACCAGGCAACCACGTGGTTGAAAAATAAAAATGCAACCATCTCGCCACTATTGCTTAATGTAGGCATCACCTCAGCCCATTTTGTGTAATAGTCAACGACGACTATAATGTACCCATGCCCCCTGACTGAGGTAGGGTTACATGTCATGAAGTCAATACCCCATTTGGCGAATGGTCCAACAACGATGACATGATACAATGGTGCAGGTGGTAATCTAGCTTTACGATCATAGATCTAACATGCATGACAACTTCTGACTGCAATAATGCAATCTTTGAATATGGTAGGCCAAAAGTAACCCGCATGGAGAATTCTTTGTGCGGTAGCATAAACAGATAAGTGTCCACCACAAGCACCTAAATGGAAATCATTCAAAATATTCTCGGCTTCCTCATGAGTGAGGCATCTTTGTAAAATCATATCGATACCATGATAGTAAGGAGTGTCGCCAATGATAAGTTAATCTTTGGCTTGGTATCAGATACGTCGTTGTTGCGAGCGAGAGGTATCAGGCCAGAAAGTTTGGGTCTAGAGGTAAATCTATATATCTCCATACCACAGGTCAAATGACGAAATCAAGAATAGACACTCATCTAGAATTGATGGTTCTGATGTTGAATCAATGGTATTTGAGGGAAGGTTGCAAAGAAGCTCGACAAAAACTAGAGATTTCTTTGATTTGGATTTGATGAATTCCAAATCAAATTCTTGCAAATTGACGATCCATTTTGATTATTTTCCCCCCAACAATTGACGTGACAAAATATATGTCATAGGGTTGCAATCCAAAATGACAGTGGTTTTTTAGAGTAGGATATAGTGGCAAAATCTCTGTACAGCTTGAACAACAACCAAAGCTAACTTTTCGACGTAAGAGTACTTAAATTCTATATCTTTGAGTTGTGTCTCAAATAATATATCAGATGTTCAATCCCATCTTCTTCTTGGACTAAAACCATTCCAATAGTTGTATCTGCAGCGGTGAGATACAAAACACAGTCATTTTGATAATTCGGGGAATACATTAATGAGGCTCTAATCAAGGTATCTTTAAGAGCATCAAAGGAAGCTTGTGCAACCTATTCCCAATGGAAGGGTATCCCATTTTTCAAAATATGAGTAAACCCTTTAGCCATTTCAACATAATTGGGAATGAACCTCCTCAGAAAGTCAACCTTCCCTTAGAGTCTCTGAAACTGTAATAGATTTGAAGGTGGAGGCAAGTCAAGAATTGCCTGAACCTTAAGTGGGTCGAGTTGAATTCCCTTCTTAGACACTACAAAACCAAGCAAACGAACAGAACCAACACAAAACACACATTTGAGTGGATTGAGTCATATTTTGTAGTGTCAACATCATAAAGATATAACTCTCAAATGCTGTAGGTGATCAGTTCGCTTTCGTGAATAAGTAGGTAAATCATCAAGGTATGGTTGAAAAATATGTTTGATGTCATGGAAGGCATAGTTCATTTCCCTTTGAAAAGTTTCCCCCACGTTCTTCAAACCAAAAGGGAGTTTCTAGTAAGCGAATGTGCCCCATGGACAAATAAAAGCAGTTTTAGATTGGTCCTCTGGCATATATTGATCTTATTATATCCAGAAAAGTCATCCATAAATGAAAATATTTCACATCCGACACATTCATTAATAATCTAGTTGATAAAGGAGGTGGGATAATTGTCTTTTGGACAAGTGTGATTAACATCCCTATAATTGATGCACACTTGTATTGTCCCTTGTTTCTTCATGACAGAAACAATATTGGAAACCCAATCAGTAAGAGGAACAGGGTAAATGAAATTAGCATGCAATTTTTTTTCAATTTCTGTTTTATTGGCAATAGCCTTCCTTGGATGAACAGGATAGAGGCGTTGTCACACTAGTTTGACATCATGATACATTTTGATTTCATGTTAAAATATACTAGAGTCAATTCCTGGAATCTCCTCATATGACCATGAAAATATATCTAAGAATCCACAAACGAGAGCACGGTAAATATCAAGTTTTGATGGAGAACAAGATTTGCCAACATGAATGTTTTCTACAATGTTAGGTTTGGTCGAAATATTGGTAGAAATAGTTTCTTCGATATTTGAGAAGTTTCACTCGAAATCTATTGTGTCTATGAAAACAGAATTCGAAAGGAAATCGACAATTGAAGGGTGATTGAGTTCATTTGAAAAATCCTTTATGTGATCTAGAATATGGGAACAATGATGATAATCTTCCCATAGTTCTTCTTTTGTCATCATTGATTGGATGATTCCTTCATCAGTAGAAAATATACGTGAAAAATGATCGGATGAAGTACCATATTCTAATCAATGATCTACCAATACAATTGGCAAAGATGGAGTTGGGTTCACTGTGTAAGCCAGAAAGATTGATTGCTATGCAAGCTCAATGGGGCTTAGCGGCATGATTTCATTACTACTATCAACTTCAGAACTATTAGTAATCATCCTTAAATCAGATGAAGTGGAAGATATCATCTTGCAAGTCTCAAATTTTGCCACTTCCGCAATGTTTGATGGTGGTGGTAGTGAAAAGGTACCCATTAGGGAAGAATCCTTAAATAGACCTACACCAATGTTTTGAAGAGATAGCAGGCGTCCGTGAACTAACAGAATGCTTCGAGTAGCCTATGAACTAGAGGAGAAGAAGGCGAGTTGATCGATAAATATGATTCTTCCCTTATGAGGGAATGAAATCGTACGAAAGTATGTTGAAACCATAGCAACCATAGCATAAACCCATGATATGCCTAGAAAAATGTTGTAGTCAAGGGGTCCGTCAACAACCTCAACTTCAACAGTTATTATTTTTCCCCCTAGTTCAATTTGTAGATTACTGAAGATTCCACAAGGCGTATATGTGCGATCGTGAAAAGCTTTCAACATTGTTGGTGAACATGACAAAGGTGTTGAGCCAAGTGTTTTCCAGCAATTCATAGATATAATACAAGTAGAATCCCCCTCGCCAATAATGGTTTGGTGAATAAGTTTATTCAAGGAATTTAATTGAATTAGGAATGCTAATTGCACTGGTAACTGTGGTGTATAACCTACATGGTTGAAAACTACAATATTGGAATCAGTTGGATCGATTCCACCAATTGTTGACAACAAAGCCTACTTTTGGCAAGGACAATTCTAAAGCACCTCAAGCATCAACATAGCAGAAGGTGACTGAGCCAAATCTTCTACTATGTTATGGTTCTGTGCATCTCAAGCTCGAGGGTTAAATGTAAATTTATGTACAACTCCCTTAGGAAGTTTTATTGTTAACTCTGGTGCAATAGGTGGAGGAATAGGATCAGACGAAGTCGAAGTTGAAGGATTAGGTTGATAAACCTGGTTATTCAAACACAACAATTGATTTCCATAATCTTTACTTCGTATTGACACCAAAACATCAATTTTAGGCTTAGAGGTAGATAGCATAAGCACTTGGGAAGTGCGAGCATGGTCTATAGCAACCATATGTGTCTCCAGGTTCAGAAAAGGATAAGTCAACACTGCAGATATATTAGAAGTCTTTAGAAGCTTTGAGACTTCAGATCAGTGAGGACAATCTCATGTAAAGTGCCCATCATTACAAATTAACCATGGGTAACGAGGCTTCCTAGCCAAAGGAGAGGAATCTGATGATTTCTCTTGAGGGGGATTATTTTTTTTTCTTCTTGTTTTTCCCCTTCTTCTTGCTTCCTGGTTGCTTTTCATTCTTGCCTTTGTTGGATGACACGACATTGATTTCAGAAGAAAGAGTTTTATCAGATGCATTTGAAGTTTGATTAGAAATGGAAAGTGTTTGACTAGATGGTCTACCGGCCATTTGTGTGCTTGAAGAACCAATCACACTATCACCAGCATGAGAGTCCTTACTCGATGCTACTGGAGGAACAGTGAAAGTTGGTTGGGGTGAATTCGAGATCTTGTCATAGAGTGTGCCAGACTGTGTATAAATCAAGTGCAAATATTGGGCATGAGAAATTACTTTCTCTTCAATGACAACTCTATCTTTTTCCACATCCTCTATGATAGATGGAAACAAGGAGTTTATAAACCACTCAGCCAAAAGCTGACCAGGAACATAAGTTTTAACCATTTGATGATGATGACGCCACTCGTGAATATGATACGAGATATGAGTAGCAGTAGTCTATTTAAAGTTGGTTAATAGTTCTATTCCCATTTCATATCATATGGGTAACTTAAAGTGGGTTAAAAACATGGTAGCTTAATATGTAAATTTATCAAAAGAAGCTTGTGGTAACTCAATGTACTACTTCATAGTCGGACCAGTAAGTGTTCTCTGGAAAAGACGTATTCTATCTAAATCATCATTCAAGGAGTTTGATGAACACCATAAATGAAAAGTCATGACATGGTTGGATGGGTCTTCTCTAGGGTTTCCATTGAATTTCAGAATATCAGAAGGTAATTTATGAGGAATCACCAGCCACCAAGGTGAATAAAGAATGGGTCATTGGTGAGCTGATTTAGATATGGTAATTCAAGTGTTGCAACAAAGGGAAACTATCTATTGAGGTCAGATTGAGCATATCCAGGGTAAGATAGGATTTCTTAGGCAATAGGCCTTTGCATACCAGCATAAGGCATCTGTTGTTGGTAACCTTGATAAGGGTAAGATTATTGAGAAAATATGTTGTAAGGTTGTTGTTGAGCACTAGGATACATTTGTCGCTGTCCAAACCCGGCATAGGCTTGTTGACCAGGACTTGGGTAAACTTCTTGTTGACCAAAGCCAACATAGGATTGTTGACAAAGCCCAGGATGAGGTTGGTATTGCTGGAATTGTTGATGTTGATATCAGGGCTGCCAAGGCTATTGAAGCAACTATTGTTGTTGTTGATTTAACAGTTTTTGCCCACCAATGTAAGCTTGACCAGGTTGTGAATATACTAAACCAATGTAAGTCTTAGTCATTCCAGTAAAATTTAAACTAGCCTAAGGTTTTTGGACTCCAGGCACAAGTGGTTGTTGTAAAACTGCCTGAGAAGGCTAAATATGTATACCTAAAACTTGGGGGTTTGAGGTTAAAGGACCAGCTTGCACAGGTTGAGATACAACAATATGAGCTTGTGACTACGGTAAAGTTGTAACAACAAGTGTTGTAGGTATGGATGAGACAAATTGCATAGGTTGTGATGGATACACAAGCCTAGGTTGAATGGGCATTGTTGGTTGCCACTGGCAGACAACCACTCCAGGCTGACCTAAAGACGATGGCATACTAACATATGGTTGCCCCCCAGAAAATGGAGGATAAGGAGATTGTGCATATTGTTCTTCGTATGGGGGTAGTCCAGTGTAAAGTGGATACATAGGATGATAACCAAATGAACCAACTTGATATTGACTTGATGGGTCTAGCTACTCGGTATTCGTTAATGAGGAACCAGATAAAATTCCCATAGAGGACATTGGTGAAGATTAAGGGTTAGAAGCAACACTTGAGTGGGTTCCAGATAAAGATTGTTAACCCAATGGGATGAACAGAACACCATACAAGTTTGAATCATGTGTGGTATTAAACATCAAAGAGGTTGCAACAAAATATTCTGCCGTAGCTGTAATAGATGGTACAGTCCGGGATGTTGACTCTACCATAGTCAAATGTCCAAATAAATTTCCTAATGAATCAACTGGTGTCTGAAAGTAATGAAGATCAAAAGGAGTAGTATTGAGGAGTATGAGGATATAGATAAATTCCAATTCTAGAATGGAATGGAGTTCTGGGTGTTTCTACCTCAGGTTCCTCTTCTATTGAAATCAAACTAGGTGGAAGGATTTTACTGTCAGGTCCGTAATAGATTTTCAGTAATTGTTCCTGAGGTAAAGAGAAAGTCTCGACAGTTACGGATGTCTAAGGATGTATCGTTTGATCTTCTTTCGATATGGTAAAAACTTCTAATTGTTCAACCTCAAGATCCAAATGTTCTAGTAAAGGAACAGGTTCAAGTTGGGCTTCTTGAACAACTTCTGGTTCAGAAATAACTTCTGATTGAATAGTGATAAGTTCAGGATCAACTTCTAGTTGAATAGATTAAGGTTTAGAAGTAATTTCTTGTTGAACAACTTCAGCTTGAGAATCAACTTGGGTTACCGTTTCACTAGATTTAGTTCTAGTTTCCTTAGGTAGTTGTGGAGATTCCACTTCAGTAATAGATGTACCATTACTTGCAGGAGTAACTGGGGTCACAGTACTTACCAGTATAGGTGTTTCTGGTAATTCAGATGAAGAACTAGAAGTTTTTGAAGTACTGGATTCAGTCAAATGAGACTGCTTTGATCGGATAGGTGTAGCTTCGAGCGCTAAAGGTGGTTTACTCGCTGTCCTCCATGAACGACGAGGTAAGGGTTGATGTTCCTCCATGATTACTGATTGATTTTATTTCAAAAAAGAAATAAACAAAAAGGGGTAAGCTAGGAAAAAGGTTTACCAACCAACTGTGAATTGCAGAATACCTCTCGACGAACCAAGAAGTACAGGTAGGAAATATCCCTAAATGCTATGCTCAGTGTATCACAGTGTATAAGGCAACCGACTCAGTTACCTAAGGATGGATAGAAACCTAGTGTTTTCCTCCCATATATACCTAAAAGTACGTGGAGGCCCAATCTATATTAACGTTGTCTAATGCGAAACTACACAGTGAGAGCATTTATTTATACTTTACGTACTGTAACACCGCCCCATATACCTGAAGGTATGTGGAGGAGCTACGATATACTCATGCACATGGAATGAGGTATCACACTTGGAATGTATCACAAACAAGTTTTCAACAGCTCCTATGTTTTATGATGTCGGAACATGTCTCTAGACTAGGGCCTCTAAATGTTTTGTGTTAGGTGACAATGCTCCATTAGGTTAATTGAGGTTAAGTTTAGGTTGATATTGATTACGAATTTTCCTTTCAAGGTTCACCATGTGATGTCTTTGAAATTCCTAGAATGCAACTAATATGATAAGAACTATTTTCATTCAATTTGAACAATGAAAACCTTAGCTAGTAGGGATAGAGAAATTAGATTCTTTTAATAGAAGAACAAAAAACACATTTAATGCAATTTCCCTAAACTATTCCTATGAGTACACTCAAACTTTGTTAATGCACAATGCAAGTTTTTATTTTCAATTCCCTTAATGTTGAAATGGACAAAAAGGAAACTAATGCACATACAATCAGTCAATATTTCTGCAAGAACAAAGACTTTACAACAGTTCCTTTTCGAAAGAAATGAAGACTTTTACGACACTTTCTTTTGAACAAAGATTAATCGACTATAAACTATCTTTAACAATGAATTGATAGTGATAAAGAAATCATTTGAGAAACACTAAAAAATAAAGGCCAAAGTAGGGCTAGCAAAGGAAACACAAATTGATTTCATAAGTACAACAATCATCGATCTTTCAGCAACCAGAAACAGAAGGAAATTTGGAAAAAATCAAGTCAAAGTATGGATTTTTGACCTAAGGAGGATCAGCGCAGCCCTGAATGCTAATGCGCTTCAGAGCATTGTCCTCGAGCCAAGGGTGTTCTGCAGTGCTTTGACTCTTGACCAAACCTACATTGGTGCCAAAGAGGCCATCCTAGGGGCTTTCAAGCATAATTTTTACCAAAAACCACTTCAAAAAGGATGAAACAAGATCAATGGAAGAATGTAAAGTCTACTAGGGTGTACTAGGATGAAGGTAAGCTACCCAGAATGATGATTGTTCTCTAGTGGAGTTGCCAATTTGTTATGTGGAATTTTTCATCTACAGATAAACATAATTTCCCTAGGTGGGTAGCTACACCTAGAACAACAGATTTAAAGCGCTTAAACTTTTTCTATAGAAAATAAATAAGACAAGGGACCTACTTGTTATCTTTCGCTTTCCCTTTGTCTCCTTTGTATGGCTTCTGTCGGTTCTTATCGAACTTAATGTAATCGACAAGTACCTGGAATCATAAAGAGAGGACAAAAAACCAATCACAGCAAGAGATCTATCTACTATAAGAAAATGGAATCGAAATAATTTACACATATAATCATCGTACATAAAGACAAGAATATGGGAAAAGGTGTAAACAACTTTATTAAGTAGAAGGAAGAGTTACAACCATGTAGTCTGATCCAATGTCACTCCTCTAGCTTGGGTTCCAATCGACATCACATCAAAATCACAATAGTGTGGTAGCATAACAATACTTGCTTACTATCTCAAACCTCACATCAATTATATCTCTCTACAAATACTCAAAATCCAGCCCCCTGATCACTTAGATGAGTGCTCAATTTATTGGAAAATGGAGGAGGTTTGGTCATAAGTGAGATTATTTAATGGGCTTCCAAACTTAGAGTTAGTTTCCATGGAGGAAGGGATGAGAGGATAGGAGGTTACTTAACTCATTCCCTATCCAATTTTCAGCTCATAGTTGATGATAAGTGTGGGAATCTTCTAGAAGGCTCCAGAAGATAAGAATATTCCCAGAACCCTGTGAGGCTTTCGCTTAGTCTTGCCCAATGCAGGTCAAAGTGGGTCTAGGTGCTCTAAAATGCACCCTGCCATGGGTGTACCTACACTGAAGTGCACTACCTCACCAAGGCTATGCCAGTTCCTCACGGAGGCATTTCTAGAGGGCTTTAGGCCAAGAAAGTCTCAGGGAAGGAGGCATTCAAAGTGATGACTTCTCTAGAGCATGTAGCAACTGAATTAGGGTTTGATGCTAAAAGTACTGATCTGAATGTTGGGGGTGATGTGCCCAAATGGATCTGTAACAACCACCTTAGTGTGCATGAGAGCCTGCAATCTAAGCTCATCCAAACCATTGATCTAGAGAATCATTTCTTGCTTAGTTGTAGTGATATGTAAATCCAATTATGTTTTCATTCTTAAGGTGTTGTACTCAAACTCAGTGGACAACAGAGCCTTCTTTCCATAAATCATCTCAAAGGGGGTGAATCTAGTGGTGGTTTTAGAGGAGGTATTATAGGCCCAAGTGGCCTCTAAGAGTCAGGCTGCCCAATCCTCTTTTCCACTACTAACAATTTTAGTCAAGATGTTCTCCAAAGCTCTATTCATGACCTCCACCTGTCCATTTGCTTAAGGATGATAGGAAGTGGATTTTGTATGTTTTATATGACGTTTCTCCATGATGCCCTCAATTAGATTTGAGGTAAACTAAGCTCCTTGGTCACTGACCAACTCCCTTGGGAATCCAAACTTATCAAAGACATTGTTACCTTAGAAATTATGCCACCTTCTTCTCAGTTGCTACCTTTATTTCTTTCACTTCAACCCACTTTCTAATGTAGTCAGTGCACACAATGGTGTATCTCTTTTTTCTAGATGGGGGATCAATTGGCCCAATGAAATCCATGCCCCATTTCTCAAATGGCTCAAGAGTCACTTGAGGTTTTAGGGGAATTTCATCCTTAGGTGTATGCTTTCCCATCCTTTGGTGCTAATCACATCTAGCAATGTATCTTCTAGTATATTGGTGTAGAGTAGGCCAATAGTAGCTAGCTTGGAGAATTTTATAGGTTGTCCTCTTAGATGTGAAATGGCCCCCAGAGGGTCCATCATGGCATTCTGAGAGGATGTCAAACAGCTCATCCTCCCTCACACATCTCCTTAAGATCTGATTTGGTCCCAACTTGAAGAGATTTCCCCTAATCCAAGTGAAAGGGTTATCGTTCTGATAATTATACTTTTCTCCTTGGAGGATAGATTAGGAGGGAATCTCCCAACAACCAAGAAATTTTCTATTTAGTGAAATAGAAAAATTGTGCTCATCCAGAAGTTTATCATCTATCATCTCCTCATTTTCTATAGGCAATTTTATTCTAGACAAAAAATATGCAACCACATTTTCCTTTCCTGGCTTTTCAACAATGGTTAGATCAAACTATTGTAACAACAATAACCATCTAATGATTCTATCATCCACATCAGGTTTATTCACTAAATATTTAATGGTTGTATGATTAGTATGATAAAAGAGTTCGTATCTAGTGATATAATTCCTAAACTTGTTCAAGGAGTGCACAACAACTAAGAGTTATTTTTCAGTAACTATGTCATTAAGTTCACCTTTGGAAGGTTCTTACTGATGGAATATATGGCATAAGGTAATTTGTCTTCCAATTTTCCCAAATATACTCCTACAAATTTGTCTTATGCATATGTGTGGATGTGGAAAGGCAATGCCCAATTGGAACCCCTAAGAATTGATGCAGTGATCAACTTCTCTTTCAATTCTTTAAATGCCTCTTTAAATTTATCTATCCAAAAAAAATATTAATCTTTAGTCAACAATCCAAATAGAGGTGAAGCCAGCTTACTAAAATCCTTAATGAGTTTCCTATAATATCCAACTAGTCTTAGGAAACTTCTAAGATCCCATTGCTTCTAAGGGACAAGGACCTTTTTGATAATGGAAATCTTGTTAGGGTTAACTTGGACCCTTTCCTTAGAAAGGAAGTGACCGAAGACAATCGTTGCATTTATAAAAAATCCACACTTTTCAGGACTTAGTGAAAGATTTATTTCAATACATTTCTTTAGAAGTTTACATAGATTAGAAAGAGATTCCTCTAAATCATTTACATAAGGAGTGGATTCATCCATGTAGATTTCAACTGTGTCATGAATAAGATTAGAAAAAATACTCAAGACTACCCTATGGAAGGTAGCAGGGGTATTGCACAAACCAAATGGAAGGACCCTGTAGGAAAAGGTACCCCATGGGAATTTAAATATGGTCATGTCGTGATATTTAGGACTAATCTAGATCTAATTATATCCACTAAATCCATCTAGGAATGAAAAAAAACTCTTCCTTACAAGGCCATCCAACACCTTATTGATGAAATTCAAAGGAAAATGGTATTTATTTGTGGCCTTGTTGAGTTCCCTATAGTCAACACAGATCCTCCACTTCCCATTCTTATTGGGTACTATGACAAGAGGGGACACCGAGTCTCTATGTGAAATGGGATAAGTTAATCCTTCCTCCAACAAATTTTGCAGTTCCTCTTTCACAATGTCTTTAAGGGAATTATTCATTCTCCTCTGTCACACAAGTTTTCATCCCTCTTTAATGTATATTTGATGGGTATAAACTGAGGGATGAACCCCTTTCATTCCCTTATATTCCCAAGAAAAATCATCCAAATGTTGCCTTAATACATTGCACAATTGCGCTTCTTACTGTGTTGAGAGGGAAGGATTGATTTTCAAGGTTTTGGATGGGATGATTTCCACCACCATAGGATGATCTTGATCAAAATTGGCAGTGAAAAACTTAAATCATGGATTTTTCTTAGCTTTCCCTAAGGATTCTTCTACTAGCTCATCAACTCACATGGAAACACGTAGTTGGTTTTGTAAAAAGTTATTAATAAGGTCATCCTCATTTAATTTCCTTCTTCCTATAATAGCGTCTAATGTACAAAATGGGTAGATGGATGACTAAAAAAAATCCTCCTCCTCTTCTTGCTCTACTCACAATGGTAAATCATGCTCAATAGAGGGTTGAGAAGGGGGGTATAGTACAAGTTTTTTTGTGAGATGCCCATTTTTAATTGTCATGTTTTGAGCCCTGCAACTAATGTAAGCATCAACAGTGGCCAACCAGGGTCTCCCTCAAATGATAGTGTATCCATTAAACTTAATTTTGGATTTGAGCACACAGAAGTCTATGGGATACTCCCAAGAGTCAATGGATACCATCACATCCTCAATAACCTCCTTCGGTGTTATTGTGGATTTGTCTACAAACTACATCACTGTAGTGGTCTTTCTCAAGGCTCCTTGGAGGTTGAGCTTCAACATGGTTTCCTTGGTCATGAGATATATTATAGCTCTAAGCTCAATCAATGTATTGGGGACTATAATACTCTTAATGTGCACATCCACTACTAGTCTATCAGGATCCAAGTACTTTGGGGAGATAACCCTCCCAAGCATTAGATCAAACAATTAGCCAAGAACATTGATAGGGGGGAATCTCATTTTTTTTGTTTTAGGTCTCTTGAAATAGTACTCCCTGATGAGCTTGTTGTAAATGGGAATAAATTTGATGGCCTGGAGAAGAGCTATTGTAAAATAAAAACTTCAATTCTCCCTGAAGTTCATCTTCTTCTCAGGTGTGTTTCTTAGGTTGTGTTACACACTACTTGTGGGTAGTATGCATAGGAAAAAAAATTCTCCTAGATGGTCCTCAGCTGATAGCTAGCATCCCCTTGTAGCCAATAGTTAGCATGATGTGCCATTTCTCCACCACCTAAGCCATCCATGTGGTCCCTCGCCCACTTGTTATGATCATATGTTTGAAGGTGGGTCTCCCAACTCCGAAGATATGGATTTTCATTGGTATAGTTTAGTAATTTTCCTTACTTATCATGGAGACTTTTGTGCATGGATTGGTGGGGGATTCGACAAAAAGAGTGGGCTCTATTTGTGCTTTGGTCTCCTATGCTTGATTTGGTAGTTAACCTTTTATCCTAGTCTTGTGGGATCTCCTTTACTGGGCACTAGCTTTAGGGTCAGAACTACATGGGAAATCTTGATTTTGGGTTGCATGGTCCTACTTCCCGACACCATATACATCACTCCCTTCCACTCATTTTAATCCTATTCATCATTTTTAAATTTTGGGTCCACATGATCCATTAGGTGCACATAGGGTTAGCCTCCTCCTCCCATTTTCCACACCTTAGGTCGGGCCTGGAAAATTCCCTAGAGGTTGATGAAACTAAAAATAAAAGAAAAAGCATAATTTGGCCACTGTCAAGATTAAATGCACCACACAATGCAAAATATGGCTAGGACATACAAATTTACACGTAGGAAAAAGCCAAACATGACCTTTACTCGTTAATTATGTCCATCACCCTGGTTCCTATGGGCTATAGATGAGACCCCTCCACATTAAGGAACCCATGTTTGTCCCAACCCCTAGTGGGTGATGAACTACCCCACCTCAAAGGGGGTACCTACTACTATATCCTACACCTCATGCTCTCATCCCCTACAACCCCAAGCATTCATAGAGAAAAATTCAATCAAAGGAAAAAGGAATATGAAGAAGGGTGGAAAAGCAAAGGCCGGGGTAACTCATGCACCATAATTTTCTCCCTCCTACATTCATACACCCAAGTGTGGGACTCCCCTATTATAGCTACCCTTGTACCATGGCATGTGGCTTAGAGCCTTCCCCTGATCCCCACCTTTTTATATCACTATATCACATGCCACCCACCACTTGATAGATGTACCATGGACATGCCACCCCATTTTAAGGCTAAAACCACTTAATAGGGTCCCTGGTTAACCCCCTTATTAAGCTTAGAGAAACTTGTACATGCCAAATCCCACTATGGAAGGGCATGCCACCATGAAGTGCCCCATTGATTACAGATTTGTAAGCTCTTTCACTTGCTTATTCTAATGATTTGTTGTATTGGAGGGCAAGGCAGTGCCTTGGATCTTATGCAGGATTGAAAGTGGGTCTCCATTTGGGGTTTATTCTCCTTATATGGGGTCCAATCCCTCTAGAGGGCCACATGGGCACTTGCATGGTGAGAGTTGAGAGCCCTGGGCCTCCACCATAGCAAATAATACTTCATGGATCCCCAACACTATTCATTGATTGCTCATGTTCCACCTTTTTGGATGAGGATGATGTGCCTAGACTACCATGCCCAATGAACTCCATACTTGCACCATACACTTGGAATAGGTTTTAGGGTCCAGATGAGGATGTGTCTCACTACAATAGACAAAGGGATGGATTATGTCATCATTGTATCCCTTACATATGGTTTACATACATTATTGATCCACTTGGAGACCCATGAGGATTTCCTTGTGTCCCCTCACCCACTTGGGAGCACCACAATGACTTCCTTGGAATATAATGGGCCAACCCCTTGTCTAAAATGTTTGGAGTCCATTCTCTCACAATGGCACCTTCTCGACTCCATCAGGCCTCCTCAATGGTTCATTGACTCATCATATTCATTATTTTTCCCTCTTGAGGGGCTATTATTTATATTATTGAGCTATCTTTGTGGGCTTGTCACCAAGTCATGTCATTATTGAGAAATATTATATTATTTAAGGCTAAGTAAGATATACTAGGCTATTCAAATCCCCTATTGGATTGTATAAATAGATGAGAGGATGATTCATTTCTCTCATCATCACTTGGATTGCATTGGTATCTCTTGAGAGATTTTCACACTTTTGCTAGGATAAAGTTTTTGGAGTTTCTTGATGTATTATGATGTTTGGATTTTCGCTATTGTCTTTGGAGATTATTTATAGTGCAAAGTGGATGAATGGATATACTCTCTCTCTCTCTCTCATGTAAGTGAACTTTTAATGCTATTCCTGTCATCGTACTTGTAAAATTCATGTATATTGTTATCATTATTCTTATATGGTTTAATGTAATGTGGAATTCTTATGGGACCTTGAATAAGTGATTTAATGCATGCATTTCTCTTTGCGGGATTGGGTGAATGTTCCTAGAGACACCTCTTGGGTTGAAAGACTTTGAAACTTAATCTCTTTGGAAAATTTGAAGTATAAGTCTCTATTGACCTAGTTGCCACCCTTGGAGAGGCTAGAAAACATCAATTAGGGATCATTATCTCATGAGAATTCTCAATGTATTTGTATCTATACTCCATTAAGCCCAATCAATAAGGAATTGATCCTCACATCCCTTTGGTGGTCTGATTTACCTCTCTTTTCTTCACTTTTCCAAACATTAGGCCTTACCCTAGAGGGTCTCCTAGGGCATCAAGAGAAATATTTTGTAGCCATCTAAACACCTTGAAAATTGGTCCACAACTACGTTAGGGTCTTCTCAAAGGGTCCTCCAAATTTGAACACAATCCAATGATGGAATCCTAAGATATCACAAGACCTATCTTGATGATCATTTCTCTCCCTAGGTTGATTTGGGTTAGTGTCCTCATTTGGATCATTGCTTTCAAATTTCAAACAAAAATTAGTCCTTTGATCCTATTATCCTCCCTAATTAGGTTAAGCCCCTCTTTGGTCAATCAACTCCATACCCTTGACCTATTTTGGGTCCACTTGGGTTCTTTATGGTCCCAAAACTTTACAACTCAAATTCCACAAGGACTACACAGAATCCATTTCTCCATAACTGTCCTTAATTCTAGTAATCCCCTTTTCGAGGCATATCCTCTAAACCTAGGCTCAACCATCCTCCTATCCCTTCCTAGAGAGCCTATCACCATGCTTCTTAAGTAAGTAAGCTATTCAGTTGAGTCTCTCTTCTAAATATGCATTAGGAATCACCCCATATCTTCTCATTGATCCATATATTCTTGTGATTCCTCTCATACTCGGACTCCTTCCATCAGTGAAGGTCCATAAATATCATGGAGCTTTAGCTGAGGTGACAATGGGCTATTTCTCCATTTTTTTCCCTTGATCTAGTAGTTGCTCTATAGGAACCCCTCGTAGGACTCCTGTTAGTTTGAGTGGTAACATTTTTGTTTCATTACAAGGGCATAAGACGTGTGTCTTGTTCCTCGTACAAAATTATTGACATATCATTTTGGCGACTCCATTGGAAGAATGAATCCCTAGTTATTCATTGAAACTTTAATATCGATGCTTCTAGGGTGGAACAAGATTTTGTCTAGGCATATTTAAATTAACACTTGTGACTCCTATGTAATTTACATGTACATCTGAATGGGATGTCTTTCTTTGATGACTTTCTTGCTTTGGACATCGCTAGCATCCCTGGGCACCCTAATCATGTCACAGGATGGATGGTACATGGGGTACCCGTGTTTGATGGTGATCCACTCTCTGCAATTGAGCATGTGGAAAGATTTAATTCACATACTTTAAAGGAGAAAGTGGTCCATGAGCATGTCCTTATTTTGTTGTTCATAAGATCTCTCTGCGGTCATATCTCATGGTTGCAAAATCACAAACCTAGGAGTATCTTATCTATTAAGAAATTCTTTGATGAATTTTTTAGACATTTTCAAGTATTCCCTGCATTAAACATTCAAGAGGAAGCCTTCATCAAGCATGATCATGATCTTAGGAATCTAAATAATGAGGAGGAAAAGGGGCCCTCCCTAGGGCCGCATGATGAAAGATGGGATGATGATAACTCTAAAATCATGTGTGATAGGGAGGGTGAGTTTGTAGAGAGTGAAGTTAGGGTTAACCCTACCTTTCCCAAGGATACTATATTTGATGATCTAACCTTTGAAAACCTTGGAGAAGGTGATCCCATATCCCCTTCAAACATTGATATCAATGATTACATGCATATTAAATAAGGAAAATGAGAGGTCCATGGAAATCGTTTCAAAAAGGACCCTATCTATGACACCAATTATGATGATATTGATGGTACCCTTATCTTTCCTCACAATCTTGGTTTTATAGTTGAGTCCCGTGTGGAACCTTTCCTCAACCCTTCTTACATTATCACCAATATTTAGGAATCTTTCATCCCTCCAAAGTGTCATCATCATGGGAAACCTACTTGTGTTTCTCCATCTCATTTATATCCCTTTCCTACCAATCATGACCCTATGGTGGCCATAAAGCATGACATAAATGATAAGGACCATGATGGAAGTGATATACCTAAGGTTTCCATCCATAAAAATTTTATGTGCCTGTTTGTTTACATCTCTATCTTTTGGTTAGAGGAGAGGATCTAGTGGAGTAGATTACATCCCTTTGTTCCCTCTTCTCCCATAATCCTCCATGCACAAGAATTTTGTTTTCCCACCTCTCGCCCTAGTGACCCTCCATATGATTTTTCTTGTCCTTTCTCTTGGATTTTCTACATAAGTAATCATTAGGAAAAAATATATATTGATCTAGTGATTTCCTGCTTTCATTGGCTCTATGATTACACTTAGTACTTATATGTTGTAATATGCATTTTAGGTAGAATGCATTTCTTGTTTATTTCTCTCATTATAACTAGCATCACATGATATTATAATGATAGATTAGCCACATCTAGATTAAAATTTCGTTTAGAATAAAATTTTACTTTCTTGTTGAATTTTTACGACCTAATATTAAGCATGGGTGATCATAGGACACCACAAAAACATGTTTCCCCATGTGCATGGTTGTTGTTATGTGTAAGTAATAGGTTTGTGGTACCAAGAGATTGATGTTGTTCTAATGACTTCCTATCCGAGTACCCTTGCGCACCCTTCCAAGAGCTCTTGTCTTAGTTGGAACCAAATGTTACCCACTACCCATGGGTAGTATGCATAGGATAAATTTTCTCTCTCCTAGATTTCCCTCAACAAGCAACTGATGAGCCTCATCATTGGGTAATTATATGGACCTTAATTCACCTCCTAACTTAGTCAAACCAACTCTTCTCACAACTTACTACATGTTTTGATTATATTTTGTTTAATGAGATGAGTTAGAGTGAGATATTATGCCTAGTGAACTAATATTCATTGAATGGAGGTTTGGAAGAGAAAATCAAGGAATTTTGGCAAGACTAAGGTTTGAAATTCGAATGGGACAAGGGAGAGAGATTGTTGGAGGTAAATCCTCCTCATTTACTCCTCCCCCATTCGAATATTCCTCCATTAATCCCACCAACTCAGAGTGCAAGAAGCCAAGTCATGAAGATCAGAAGGCAGTCGAGCAAGTGATAGACAAAGAGTTAGTTCATCTCAAGTTTGGGAGCCAAGCCTCCCTAAATTTAAGGAATTCGTTGGGGACTTCAGTTGTATAAGTAGAGATGCCTAGAGCCTCATTATGATTCGAATTTTTGTTGTAAAAACTATAGTTATTTTCGAGCTCCAGACTTGTGGAAGAATGAGATTTTTCTTTATCCAGCATTGAGTTAACTCAGAGGGTGGAAGCTCTTGGTTTAGGGCCCAACCCTAGTAGTAAAGGCTCCTCTTCTTGTATCTGTATGTTTAGCTTACTTTCATAGATTCATGGTTAAACTGTCTTTAGAAGTATTTCATTGCAATTAGTGTAGATTTGATTAATTGTTTATTAGTTTGCTTCCATATGTGCCTTGCTTCAGTAGAAGGTTAGAAGGGATAAAAGAAGCACCAAAAAGTTGTCAGTAGGTGTCCTGGCCTCACTTCTTCATTCTAGGATCATGATTTGAGGAAAAGACCCTTATGCAGCCCCAAAAAGGTAGATTTAGAGTTTACTATACTTGAACCAGCATTTGACCAGTTTTGCAAGTGTAATATTTCATTTCCATCTCTTCTATCTTCATTCTTGAAGTAGATCCCATCCATGATTCCATTTTATTTAGCAATTTCCTCATGCATAAGGTAGACAATTACTTCATTAAATTCTGTTTTTCTAGCTCATGAGAATTATTCTTGTTTACATGAATTTTTGGAAATTACACATGTTTGATGTAGAGCAGGTGCTTCAAAAGTAGAAAGAGATCTCATAGCAATAAACCACCTTGCAAATTCATCCACCCATAAGCATTTGTTGTTTTCATCAAGACCTTGACCAATTTCATCATTTTACATAGAAATTCCTCCAAGCATCTTGAACAAATCCAACCATCTCCTAAACTAGGTTTTGAGTTCTAAGTTATCCTAGGCCTTTTCTCACTCCATTACACCCATCAACCACCTTCCCTAAACCTTCCATCACCTCTAACACCCATCATTTTTCTCTCGACTGTATCCTTTAGTAATACAGGGAATCTTGTAGGTTTTCCTATAGTGGCTTGTTTTGAGGCCGAATTGAGGGAAAACCTCTAGGAAGCCACCCAAGGTCACCCAAGGGTCTCCCAAACCTTCCAACCATCTCCTGAATCTTCGATCCATCCACCAGCATCTCTAAGCCACCTGCCACATCACCAAAAGAGATTATCTTGCACACTTGATTTTTCATGAAAAGCATAAAAAGACAAAACAAAATTATTACAGTCCTTTACATGCATAATAGTGTGTTTGATGTTTTTAACTTCCATGCTTATGATAGTAGCACTTTGTTCATGTTAATTTAGCATTATTGCAAAGCATATCTCTTAGTCGTTAATTAGGAGATGATGTGCCTTAGCATTGAATTTCATTATTTTTCATTATTATAGTAGATCAACTCTCTCTTAGAGTATATTTCTATTTCTTTCATCGATGAACCAAGCTTCTTCTGAATCCATAGAAGTTTGGCTTGAAAACCCTAGCGGTCTCTCGCTAGCTGAACAGTTACAAAAGGAAAAACCATCACTTTTACTTGTGTATACAACACTGTCACCTCCAATTTTGTACGAACCCCAGGTTGATAAAGTCAAGCTGGTAGCCCAAGAGTTGCAGCATTATTGTTACGATATTGGTGCTCATCACTTTTTGGAATCGTTTCCAGGAGGTGTTTGAGTAATAAGTGATTACTGCTTTCTTTCTTATATTTCATGTTTCTAATATTCTGCCATTAGTTTCATTTCTGCAAAAGTAATTTTGCTGCTTCCTTTTTCATTCTACATTCTCTTCTTTCCTTTCCATTTTGCAAGTAAGATTTCAATTCAACAATTAGTTTTTCATTCAATTAGTAGTTTTCAATCAATCTACAATTTCAGTTCCGTAAAGTTCTTCCCAAAGTTTGAAAAAAACACAAAACCAAACCAAAAACATTTCCTTTCATGCCTTATAGGAATAGGGATAACTTAGGGAAACTTTTGCCAAATACCCCCACTGCATCAAACAACCAACCTTCCCTCTTCTTCAGTGGCTGTGAACTGGAGGAACCCTTAGGTGAGCAATGAGACATATTTGAAGAACCTACAGGGGAATAAGAATAAGAAAAATAAGAAGAACCCATTCCTACTGAGTCAATGGCTGAAAACAGAAATGACAAAGGGAATAGAGAGAGAGTTGGGGTGTCTTCCCCAATAGGGAAACCAATGGGGAAACTAAGATGAAAAATATAATCTTCTCTTCCCTTCCTCATTTCCATGGTTTGACCACAGAAGATCCTGACACTTTCCTATTTGAGTTTGTTGCTATATGCTGAACTTATGACTACAAAGATGATGCACAAAAGTTGAAACTATTTCCATCTACCCTCAAGGATGCAACTTTGTGATGGTTCATGGGTTTACCCGGGGATAGCATCACAACGTGGGCTCAAATGCAGCAAGCCTTCAACAACAAGTATAGAGACTACTATAGGTATAAATATACTAAAGAGGAAATTTTTAGCATGAGCTTAAGAAATGATGAATCCCTAGAAGATTATGAAGAAAGATTCCAACTTAGTTACAAAAGGACCAAGTGCACACTTGACCTTGAGTCATTGAAGCTGGTCCTGTTTAGAGGAGTAAGGGAAGACATTTTTGATACCCTATACTTTTTAGCAGGAGGAGATATGTACCATTTACCCTATGAGGATATCAAGACTGTCTTTAGAAACCATTCTAGGGCAGCTAGGAAAAAGGGTAGGGGAAGTCAACCTATGGTCAGTACATCCTCTTCCAATTCATCCATCAAGGGTGAAATTGGAAACATGCTGGAAGATTTCAACAGTGAGATTCTACAAACCCTTCCCTTACAGATGGACGTTATGCACATTAGGAGAAAGCATGAGGAAGCAAAGAGAGCCTTGGCCATTTTCTATCCTAGATGCACTAGGAGGCACCCTAGGAATGAATGTCCATTGAATTCTATTGAAATTTTCTTAGTCTGTGAATAAAACGACTCCATGGACAAGTGCCCTTCTTTTCCTGGACTCAAAGTTGTATATCAAGGAGCTGAAGGGGTCACTTAGTAGCTCTACTACATAAACCAAAGGAGACCTCATGGGCCTAGGCCATACAAGAAGGGCATACAAGGGTCATCCCATGCATATTACAACCCCAACTAGACCACATCCATACCTTCTTGGGGACCCCTTGCTCATCCCTCGCAGTCTACACCTACTACTTGGTTTTTTGCATCTTAGTATCATTCCTAGCTAGCCAGCCAGTCATTTCAACCATATGCTCTGCCACAACCTCAGTGGAATGCACCGTCCCAGAGGTGGAGGCCCAAGTACAATAATGTTCCTGCTTTATTGCCTTCACCACCTTCCCAACCACAACTGTTATTGTTTGATCCACCTAAACAACTCCAGATGTATGCCCAACCAAATCCGAACCAAACAATAGACATGCACTACAAGTATACAGTGGAGAGATATCATATCCAACTTATGCTGTGGAGATCCAAGAAATAAGTACTGCACTGATAACTCAACGTCTGTGTTAGCAAATATCCAATATTCAATGAATAAGGAATTTAGTAGACCTAAGTTTGAAGCGCAATCAATTGTGGGATTCAAAGAAATCACAATGAAGCCTGGTGAGACATCCTAGGATCTAGATCAGAGATTAAAGTGTATGATCCGCGAAGCTAACATGAATCTGACTGATGGGAAGCACCTCAAATGGTTTGTGGTTTCACTCTTGCCTCATCTAAGGGTTGGCTATAACAACAAAATATTGGGACCCAGGCGAAATCCCTCGAAATTGCGATGAGATTGCATGAGACACAGATGCAAGATGCTAATCTAGGGGTTTAGTAGATTCATGTGTAGTTGCAGAACCTTTGCCTACAAATGCAGAGTCTAAAGAAAGATAGAACAACTCAGCCCGAGGTGCACAAATAAGTTTGGTGCCTGAAGTGCAAAAGCGAGTGGAATGGTAAAGATCATTGTCCAGTTTTCACAAACTATGTCGCAGTAGGGGGACCAATGCCTCTAAGGCCGAAAGTTCCATTAGGGCCAAGTACAAGGCCTGTGCTATGGTGTGGTATCTATCAGGTAGCAAGAAATTACCATTTGCTACAGAAATTCCTACAGACGCAACAGATCTTCTCCAACTTCTGTCAATCAGTGGATAATGATGAGCACAATTGTCGTAGTTACGAATTAATGATGGATAGAACGCCTACATATAGGGTGCAGACATAAACTCAGCCTCTAGACCAAGGCACTAGGGGGTGTGAGGTGAGTATCAGGGGTGCAGATGAGGCCGAGGTGGAGGAGGACCCAATAAAGGTCAGGGGCAGGTCATTTGTTACAACTGTGGGGGACCAAGACACTACACACGAGACTACCCAAATCTGACGTGTTTGTCATGCGGCTATTGTACTTAGTTTGACCAAGCGATGGAGGATTGTTGTATATTATTAGCTAAGATACATGAAAATGGGGTGCAGCCTCAGCAACCAACTCAGAAGTTGCAGATGATGAGGGTTGAGCCTCGCGAGGAAGATCCTAAGGTAAATATTGTGCTGTGGAGTGGAGCGACAATGGGTGAGGATAAGGGGAAGCAGCCTGAAGAAGGTGAGTGGGTCCACAAAGTGCCAGAAAAAGAGACCGGGTTTGATCTAGAACATGCAAGAGAAACATTTAAGGAAGCGAAGAAAAGCTTCGCTGAGGCCTATATCTGAGGAAGTTAGGAGAAGTAAGCTGAAGAAATGGGCCAATCCATGATTGATACTTTCTTAGAAACCTATATGAAGTTGCTGCGTGATAGCAAGTCTATGAAGGTACTGCAGGAGCTAATAAATAGGTGCACTGGGAAGGAAAACACTACTAATGAACTATGCGTAGTAAAAAATATTGGCAGGAATAAGACGAGAATGGGGCATGAGATGAGGCTTATTTTACAGATAGGAGAATATGAGATGGATCAAGTTATTCTAGGTTTAGGGTCGGTCGGGAATGTTTTGCTGAAGCAGACATGGGAGAGAATACAAAGAAATGTGCTACAGTGGTCTCCAATTCAGTTAAGGATGGCAAATCAATAGAAAATCATCCTCATGGGAAGGTTGCAGGGAGTAATGGTTGATATTGAGAGCGGAAGCACACTAGCTGATTTTGAAGTAATAGAGATTGTGGATGACAACAATCCCTACCCCACGCTCCTTGGGATTGATTGGTCCAATGACATGAATGGGGTAGTCAATTTGAAGAAGCATAAGATGATATTTGGGAAGAAATCATTCTGCGTAGTGGTTCCCCTGGACCTTGCAGAAGGACCATGCTACACTGAACTAGTCCGTGATTATAAAAGTGATGATGATTTGAACTAGATTTTCAAGATAACGGTGTGAGATTAGGATTGGGTGAATCTGACAGCAGATGGGTGTATTGCATGGGACCGCGAAAGTTCCTACACATTATATTCAGATGAAGAATTGGAGCACTGGCAGGATCGATTGCATGAAGTATCTACACTGCACTGTAACATGATGACCAAGTCATGGTGCTGTGTATTATCAGAGGTAATAATTTTTCCTTACTATGATGGTTTAACCAATCTTGATAATTTTTTGAATGCATTCAAGAGATAAGTCCCAGAGAAGCATCACTTCCAGGCTTTGGACTAGGCGCTCCGCACTACACCTGTGAGATGGTGGGGCACACACAAGGATAGTTTTGATGATTGGCGCGTGTATAGAAGAATGATGAGAGTGGGGTTTGGTCACACAGAAATGTGGCTAATAGAAAAATATGATGGGAGGAACGACCCATGCGAATATTTGGCCAAATGGACTAAAGTGTATGGAGTGGAGCCTCAGTGAGAGTGGGTACATCTATTTTGTCATACCTTGGATGTTATAGCGATGAATTGGTACATGCAGATAGAGCTCCACTATGGCACCGAAGAATGGAATGTTTTGCACCAAGGATTTCTGATGACGTTTAGCTTTGAAGATGGGATTGAATGTATTGATGAAGCATTGTAGGAGGTCAAGGTTGCGATCTTCAGGATACCGTAGGATCCTCTAGATTTAATTGAACATGATTGGACTATGCAACTAAGCCACGCATTGGAGTGCTACAATGTGACAGTGGAAGAAGATGATGAAGACCCAAGGAATATTAATATTCTAGAGATTGAAGGTCACCACGAAGTTGAAGGACCCCAACTAGAGAATCCAGACATCACTGAGCCACTCAAAACTAGACAGATGAGCATTGGCCTAGAGGAAGAGCCAAAGTTTGCAAATGTTGGGGACTAATGGGATGATGCAATAGTATATAAGGTCGTTGAATTGCTCCACGAATATTAGGATCTATTCCCTATGAAGTTTCCAGATCTGAAAGTGGTAATAGGGGACTTGGGTGTCATGAATATCACTCTAAACCAGATGTGAAGCTAGTTAAGAAAAGAAATTACCACCTCAATCCAAAGTATAAAGAAAGGGTCTGCTTGGAATTGGATAAAATGCTTGCAGTAGGCATCATTGAACCACTAGAAGAGTCTGATTGGGTAAGCCCAATGGTAGTTCAGGACAAGAAACAAAAGGATGAGATACGGATATGTGTAGATATTAGGAAGTTGAATGACACTTGTGTGCATGATCCTTTCCCACTCCGTTCACTAATGAAGTGTTGGATAATGTTGGCAGCCGAGAAGCATATTCGTTCACTAATGGGTTCTCAAGGTACCATCAAATCAAGATCGTGTCATAGGATAGGAGTAAGATGACCTTCGCAACTGAATGGGGATGCTTCTAGTATACTGTGATGCCTTTTGGGCTAATGAACGCGTCGACAATCTTCTTGTGCATATTCATCCCAGCATTCAAATATTTCATCCACAAATTTATGGAGGTATACTTTGATGATTGAATAGTGTTTGGACTGGGAAATCACCACGTAGAAAGTCTATGCTTGATGCTGGATACATGCCGAAGGTACTAGATCACTCTCAATCTGAAGAAATGTTTGTTTTGTGTCCCTTTTGGGATCTTGCTGGGTCACATGGTATGTAGACAAGGCTTGATGGTAGACCCTGCAAAGATCACGGTTATAATCAATTTGGAGGCACCAAGAAGTGTGAAATAGCTGCGTGCAATGTTGGGGCATACAAGGTACTATAGAAAGTTCATCAAAATCTATGCCCAGATCATCGCGCCGATGGAGAAACTATTAAAAACGGATGACACATTCTGCTAGAATGAAGAATGTCATAAGAGCTTGGATGTACTAAAAGAAAAAAATGGTCACCACGCTAATCCTCATCTTCCTGGATTAGAATAATGAATTTCATGTGCATGTGGACGTGTCCTATATTGTGTTTGGAGCAGTATTGACATAGGCTAGTGAGGGAGAATTATATCATCCTATAGCATTCACAAATAGGAATCTATCTAAAGCTGAGAAGAATTATTCAATGATAGAGTGGGAAGGTCTCGCTATGGTATACATGCTCCAGAAGTTCAAGCACTACTTGCTAGGTAGACACTTTAAGATGTATACAAACCATTCTACATTGAAGTACTTGGTTAACAAGCCTGTGCTAGGGGGGGATATGTAGACGGTTGTTACTCTTTCAAGAATATGATTTTTAAGTTATTCGAAACCAGGATGCTTGAATGCCAAAATGGATCACCTGTCGCGCATTGAAACAGGAGAGGACCCTACTAATTTGGAGGAAGGACTACCTGACACGAAACTCTTTGTGGTGCACATCATGGATAGTAACTTTGAAGATATTATACACTTCCTAACATTAGGAATGACTCCAAAAGAATATACTAGCCAACAAAAGAAGGAATTGGTGGTGCACGCGACAATTTTTTTTTCATTGCAGGACACTTGTATAAAATGGGATGATATGAAATACTACGAAGTTATGTGCCAGAATTTGAACGAAACAACATCCTTGCTAAGGCTCATGGAGGAGTTGCAGGAGGACATTATGCAGGCAAAGAAATAGTGTAGAAGATTCTACACGCTAGGTTGTGGTGGCTGACACTACATAAGGATTCAAAAGCATATTGTATGGCATTAAATGCATGCCAAAGGACTGGCACACCTTTGCAGAGAGATGAGCTACCGCTGAATCTGCAGATATCATTATAACCATTCTATAGTGGGTGATTGACTTTGTAGGACCAATTCAGCGTCCAAGAAATAAGACAAGTGCGTGGCGCATCATCACCGCGACTAAGTGTTATATGGGTGGAGGCACAACCTGTGAAGGACTAAACAAGTGCAACAACAACACAATTCATCTTTGAGTACGTGCTGACGAGGTTTCAAAATTTTGATGAGCGATCGCATTACGCATCTTCTTAATGAAACGATCAGTGCGTTGATAGATGAATTTCAAGTTTACCATTAGAAGAGTAGACCATATCACCAGCAGGCTAGTGGAATTGTAGAAGTGTTTAATAAGATACTAGAGAGGACACTAACGAAGGTTTGCAATGCACAAAGAAATGATTGGGATGTGTGCATACCCGCGGTGCTATGGACTTACAGAACAAATTTTAAGAAGTTAACTAAATGAACGCCTTTTAGGCTAGTTCATGGTGTTGAAGCTATGATGTCAATGGAATACATTGTACCTAGTCTACGCATAGCAGCATTCACAGGAATGGTGGATCACGAATCCATGGAAGAAAGGATTGCACAACTAACAAAACTGGAAGATGAAAGGTTTTTGGCTGGATTCCATCAGCAAGTTCAAAAGGAGCGCGAAAAGGCATGGCACGATCGACACATCAAACTGCGCACCTTCAAGGTAAATGATTTAGTGTTATTATATGACCACAGGTTTGATAAATTTCTAGGAAATTTTCAGATGCATTGTCTGGGGCCTTATGTCATCAAAGAGATTACTAATGGTGGAGTAGTTCAATTGGTAAAGTTGAATGGAGAGCCATTCCCAGGGAAGGTGAATGGTAGTCGATTGAAGCCATACACCGAGGATCCCGCCAGATGACTATATGGAGGAAGCACAGTCTTAGCACTCCAGGAGTTGAAAGGAGGTGCAAGACTATAAACTACATTGCCCATGTTGTAGAGCTGTGTGATTGGGGTACGCGCGTAATGGAGGATTGTCACAATATCAACAGAAGCGCAAGGGGAGTTGCGCTGTTGAAGGAGAGACCACATAGGGTAGTCGGAAAGTGACCGTTATGGTCACTGTTCATGACTTGACAATGGGAAAATAGCTAAATGACACGGGGGTGGGGGTGCAAATTAAGTCAAAATTTAAGAGAAAGATATTTGAAAATCTGCTGCCACTATAGAATTTATGAGCAGATTTTGGGGGGAACGGTCGGATTCAAGTTCGAAATTGCCTATAAATTACAGATGGCCAACCAATGAAAAACCCTTGGAATTTTGAGAATTGAGGTGTTGATTTATCAGGCACGTATGAACCTTGACTATTTCAAGGCTTTGGTAGTGAGTTCAGTGTTTGAGAAATTGCCGAAGGAAACTCAGTATCTTTTAACTGGCATTGTGTCGGCACCCGTGGAGACTGCAAGTTTTGGAGAAGTGATGGCAGCTAAGGGAGTTTCCCTGGAGGTAGCGAGTGTAGAGGTAATTGAAAAAGTACTAAAATTGTCAAGGTCACCTAGGCCGAGGCCGACACTAACCAAAGAGGGTCTAAAACCAAAGAAGGATAAGCAAAAAGTGGCACAGTTGGTGTGCGCGTCACCTAGAAAGCACCCACAGAAAGAAAAGCCCATTGCTCAAGAGAAGGGAAAGGTAGTAGACCTAGAACCTTATGATGACATAGAAGATGTCGACATGGGCATGGAAGATGTTGACATGGGGGAAGAAGACATTCTAATTGAGGGGCAGATGCTATCTCCAAGCTTCTAGCATATGTCCCTCCACGCCGAGGCAAGGTGAAGGTACCGAAGGACATCGATGAGAAGAAAATCATGCTTTTCACACCATTGCTGCCAGAAAAAATCACATTTGACGGTCTGCACCTGGCACACATCCCCCATTTAAAGCTAGAGGATTGGTATTTGGCAGATACAGAGCACTTTCCCCACTTGGCCACTGATACATTCATGCACCGCGTCTTCTATAAAGACTCTGTTGTGACTGCATTGGAGCCAAGATAGTGGATAAAAGGGGTGGACAAGGCATAACTGTTGAACATGCTATGGTTGTCGCATTACAACTGCATGCCGATAACTTTGATAGTGATCAAGTAGCTATTATGCTTAGTGCATGATGGGTGCCTATGGTTAAGAGAACTGATGCTGATCACTGACATGCTGATCCACACGATCACTTTTCTTTTACATTCAAGCTTGAATCTGACCATGGCATTTGGCAGAAAGATGGGTGAGCGCCACGTCACCGAACGAATGAAAGATAAGTTCAAGCTTGCCAAGAAGTCACGCGACTACTCCATCTCCAGCGTAACCGACCCTGCAGTTAAAGTAGCCACCTAGATCTTGGCGGGGAAAATTGTGAGGAAGTGTCGTACATATGAAGTGCTGACACTGGTTCTATCTTTAGTAGCCCAGTGAATGGGAGGCATACAATTTAAATGGGTGCACTACCTCTGCAGCGCGTTTCTTGCGAACTACAGAGAACTGCAAGATAAAAGAAAGACCTTCCACTATGCATGGATGTTGTTGTCCATTGTACTGGCTATGTGGGACTTATCAGAGGATAGTCAATTTCCTCTAATTGCAGTGGAGCTGCTAGAAGCAGTGAAGTTCACTTCACTCTGGGCCATGAAGGACCCCAAAAGGGTCAAGGACAACAAGATATTCTAGAGTCTCATGGAATCAAGTATCTGTACCGCAATCAACTGCAAGCTATGACTATCACTGATTGTCTTTGAGCAGTTGTCTAAATATGTGTAGTTCAAGGCGAACTTCTACTGTGTTTCCATCAGAGCGTGGAAGGACCCCACACAAAAATGGTATGATCTTCCATACCTGGCAATGGATGATGCAATCGTCACGGTTCTAGAGAGTTGGCCCACAGAGTGGCACATGGCCTTAGACCTATCATTTGGGTCTAGTAAGTCTGACATGAAGTAGAAGAAGGAAGAGGCTAGATTAAAGATGTAGCAGTTGGCCGAAATATGGAGGAAGGAAGCTGAGGACAAAGCCAAAGAAAAGCGTGTGACCAAAAAGCAGGTAGAATGGGAGGAGGAAGAGGAAGACTATGACCCTGATAAGAGTCAGAAGTCTCCTTCCCCATAGACAGAGGAGGAGGAGAAACACTCAGAACAGGGGGGTAGACCCAAAGACTACTACATTCCATGCTAAGCACACAAGGGAGCTGGAGAAGGTAGGATTGCGGAAGAAGTCCAAGTCCAGAAAATCATCCCTTGACCCAATTACCTTGACAAAGGGTGATTTGAATGATATCAGTGACACAGTGAGGGACACAACTGCGAAACTGCTGCAGCAGTTCGAGCAGCAGCAGAATTAGGCCTTGGCCGCCATTCAAATGGGCCTGCATGAGCTGCAGATCCAGGTAACTCAGGTGTAGACCAGTATAGGGTGGGGCAATGTGATGTCGAGCAATTTGGTGCCTGGAACCTCAGATGAAGTAGAGATGGTCCGTTCAATAGATCCCCAGGTTGTCACACTGCCGAATGGAGCATTGACCGCAGAAACAGAGTCTGACAGGGCCACTGTCAGTCCTCTCAAGGAAATTGGGTTAAACTTAGCCACGCTTCCAAACGAACCCCTTCACACCCTTCACAATGGTGTGATTGTGAAACTTCGAGCTTGGGAACAGCATGCATTTAATGTTATCAGCAAGAAGAAGGTGAGCAATGCCTAGATGTTCGTAGAAAAGGCGTTCGTGATTGATCTTCTTAAGAAGATCACAGAGACGAATGAACACATAATGGTTGTGGTGGCTAAGGCACACCAGACTATTCTAGAGCTGAATATCCGAGAAGTTGTGCTAGTTGACACAAGAATGTGGAAGCTTACTGCAGGTGTGTGTGAGGCAAGAACAGCGTTGTCTAAGGGTCAGTTTGAACTGAACGTTAAGATCACTAAACTTGAGTTGAAGGCCTAGCCTTCGACTCCACCAGAAGTCGGAGAGCCGTGCGAGACCGTTGTCAAAGATGTCATTGCAGATATCGATACTACAGTGAAGGATTGAAAACACTCTTCGAATAGGCTCTCAAAGTAGTTACGAGTCTGCAGGAAGATCCCATCCTGCAAAGGCTAGAAACTAAGACATGGGAGCTACATCAGAGGTATGATGAGGTCAAAGCAATGGCACGCACCATCGCCATCACGTAGAGGTTGGCAAAGCTACAGGAAGCAAAGGCACTAAAGGAACAGGTGGATGCAGCTCAGCGCAAGGAGGCAGTACTGAAGGCTAGACTGGGGCCTTGGCTAGAGGAAACCTATGTACTCACTGCCTCCATTAAGGAAAATTGGCTAGTTTGCAGGTGACACAGCATAAAATACATGCAGTTAACATAGGACTAGGGATGGAGAGGTTTGTCGAGCAGGCTAAGCAGGCAGCGACGTAGTGTACCACTGAGGTTTTAATATTACATGTGGAGCTGGGAGGTCTTCACGACAAGATCTCTACACCAGCCGAGTGACTTAGGGTGAGGCACTAGATTTTTGTTGGGGGCCTGTTGGGAACGGGTCTGCTAGGGTCAATTTTGGGGTTAAAAGCCCAAGTTTTGTATAAAGAATGTAAAGTTTCCGCATTTTGTGGTTGCGGAGCATGAAGATGTAAATAGTCAAAAAGGGTTTCCGCCCTTATTTTAGGTATCTTGTGTCGACTTGATAATATTCACCCTTAGTCCGTAGATGATGGGAATGTATAAAAAGGGAGTCGTAGAAGAGTCTAAGGCAGTTCAGTTCTCAGTAATTTTTTGGGCAATTAACTGATGTGATGAGTCTGTGAGAGCTAAGAGCGAAGAGTCTTATTGTAGGAAGAGGATCTGCAACTAAGTGCATAGAGGCCTAGGGTAGAAGTCTGCCAGTGAGTGCGTGGACCCCTCCAGTTGTGTGCGCAGGGAAGTTAGAGTCTGTACTAGAGATCTAAACCATCAATAAAGGGAATTATTCTAGAGATATCTATGTATGAGCTATTTTACTTATGTTATGAATACATGTGGTTATGCTATGTTGAATACTAGGTTTGTGATTTAATTTTGTATCGATGCGCGAATCTATGTGTTTTACTTTGTCATATGAACACAAGTAAGAATATTTGTTTACGTGAAAATAATCATAATGCATGTTGAAATTAACCAATACTTAAGCTAATCTGGGTAGACACAGAAGTAAGAGTAATTACAGGGGCACGAAAGCATTTGAATTTCCTATCTAGGGTCCGTGAAGGATAATCATAGACCTTCGCAAAGGTTTCAAAGCCAAATAACAGAAAATTGGTTCTTGTATCCCCCCATACTGCTTCCTGGTGAGACTTCAGTCTACGCTCCGCAAATTGATGCCGAAAGAGCCAGTAGTGTAGGGATTTTCTTGGCTAATTAATGTTGAACCTGGGTTAGGTCCCATCAAGCCAACATACTTGCAGAAAGAGAAAGCATGACTAATCCTAAATGTAGAAAAGAAAAATTACTTGAAAGGAAACATGATTAATTTTGTAGAAAGGATATCCTAGTTACTTTTATAGAAAGGAAATGTTATTCTAATTTTCACAAATGTAAATGCTAATCATAATTTCATAAATGTAAACATTATCTTATTTTTAGAGTGTAAATGGTGCATCAAAAGGAAACCTAGTCTGTACAATACAAATAAAAATGTTGGAAATGGAAACCCTAGATTGAGATGTATGAAAAAAGAAAGAAAACCTAATCTACCTTACAAGAAGCATGAAATAATTCTTCAATCACTACATTCAAGTTATTTTTTTTTAACAAATTTCAAAAGATGCTTCATAAAGTAATCATGAAAATCATCATTATGCTCTTCAAGTCATGAATTTGTCCACTAACCCTAACTGTAGAAGTGAATTGCAATGGTGAGGAGGCAAGGCTTAAGATCACTTTGGTATGAATAAATCATATTTTTGGAGCCTAAGAGTCATTAATAAAGGTGTGGAGTGAAAAATCAAGTTTGAGAGGCAAATTTAGTCAATTTTGGAGAGCTTCTACATGGTGTTACAGGAAGTTATAGGGCTGCTACAGGATTGCTTTGTTTTTCTATAGGAATTAACGCTTGAGCATTCTGAGGGCTAGAAAGGTGTTACAAACATGGGAACAAGTAGGGGAAGGTAGAATAAGGTTTTTTGTTTCCCTTGTCAAGCTTGGTACACTTCAGGGGCCCATCTTGCATCAAGAACAATGCACATGGTTGTTATATGGAATTTGCATCTACGATAAACACATTTTCCCTAGGTGGGTGACTACACCTAGAACAACAGAAAGCAAGTAGTTTAACCTTTTCTTATAGAAGATAGATGAGATTGAGGAACTTACTTATTGCCTTCTGCTTCCTAAATCTCTTTTGAATTGCTCCCATCACTCCCACTTGAATTAAATCTGATCAAAAGATACCTGCATCAAGAGAAGCAGAAACAAGAAATGATCAAAGAATACATGATCTATCTACTATAAAACAATGGAATCGAAGACATTGAAACACATAATCATCATAGATATGAACAATGATATGAGAAAAGGAATAATCTCTTATTAATGTAGAAGGAAGAGTATCATCCAATACAGTATGATCATGTGCTACTCCTCCATCTTTAGTCCAATGCTCGCCACATCAAAATCACAACACTCCAACATCATAACATTGCTTAACATAAACTCAATCCTCAAACCAACATAATTTCCTTACAAACTTCAGATTCTAGCCCCTTGATCACTAATGATGAGTGCTCATTTATAGGAAATGGAGGTGGTTTTGTCATAAATGAGGGTATTGAATGGCCTTCCAAACTTGGAGTTAGTTTCCATGGAGCAAGGGATGAGAGGATAGGCGGTTAATGGATCCTTAGCCCATCCAATTTCGAGCTCATAGGAGTATATAAGAGATGAGAACCTTCTAGAATCATCTAGAATGAAGGAATATTCCCAAAACCCTATGCCCAACGCAAGCTAAAAAGGGCCTAAGTGCACTAAAGTGTAGGCCACAATGGGCCTCCCTGCTCTGCAGTGCACTATCTCAAGGCTTGGGCTATGCATTTCAAGAAGGCTTCAGGCCTTGAAAATTTCATAGAAGGAGGCATTCAATGAGCTGACTTTAAGAGGGCATGCAACAACTGAATTAGGGTTTGATTAGCCCTTTTATTTGAATGTCAGGAGTGATGTGCCCAAATAGACCTACAACAACGATGTCCTTTAACAACACAAAATTGTGCTCTCAGTGAATGGTGTTTTGGGGGAGTTGTGAGGTGAAAAGAAAGGAGTTGATGGTAGGGAGAGGAGTGTGAATGAAAATGCTAACCCTATAAAGCAGTGGTAGTACCTTCACACCAGACAAATTATTGTTTTTCATCTTAAAAATAGTGCTAAACTAATGATCAAATTGCAGAAAATAGAAATAACCAAAAAAGGGAGTTGAATTTTATTTTAAATCTATCTACTAAATTGAAAGAAATCTAACTTGTAGTATGCACAATACATACATCCATAAGATATTATTCTTCCTAGGTTTAAAGAGGGTTGTTAGACCAATCATTAAATATGCAGAAAACAGAGTATGTAAAAGAAGGAAAATAAGAGACCTAACTTCTGCAAAAGAAAAAAACTATATATTTTTTGTATTTCCAACAATATATCTCCAACCATGCATCCCATAAGAGAAGTGGTTGGAAGACTTGCACAACAAATTTTCATAAACAAGTCTGCTAGACAGAGACGGAAAATACTGCTATGAAAGAAAATGCATGGAAGAAAATATACAAATAAGAGAGACTAAAGCCTCTAGATTAGGCCCTAAACCAAGGGGACTCATCCCTCTGAAACAAAATCAATTGTAGATCAAAAAAGGGATTTTAATTAATGCAAAAAAGTTCTCAAGTACATCAAAAAGTGAAATGGAAACAACAAGTTCTTATCTCCTAATAGTTTATGTTCTCTTGCAAAAATTCAAATATTATTGAGCCCTTAGGTCTCGTTATTTATACAAAAATTGACTTAGGGAAAAGATCCTTTGAAAGAGGGTTGCTTCCTTCCAAAATTCCTAAAAAGATGGATATTTCTCCCTATATTCCTCGAGTTCATCATCTGCTAGTGGATCTTCAAATTGTAGGTGAGTAAATGTAGGGAGTAGGTCAAGATTTGGGTGATTAAATGTAGGGTACCATCCTCCTACACGTTCTCCAGTTGCCTCCAATGTATCTAAGCATAGTAAATGCACTCTTTTCCTGCACATTAATCATGTTAGGCTATAAGATACTATAAACATCCTTTAGTCTTCTTAATAAACACATTATAGCCAGAAATATGTTATCAAATGTGAGGAAAGAGGTAATTATGTGTTGAAAGGTGGCTAGAGGGACCTTGTTGTATACCTATTAATGGGGCCCATCACATGCACTGAGCACCCTCACAAATATTAACACTAACTACATGTCTTCTTTCCCTATGTAAAGAGTCCAATCCAAATCTTATCTTCATATTCATCTTTTGTTTATGAGCTATGTGCACTATTGAAATATGAGGAGCACTCACTCTCTCATGGTTGCAAATTCCCCATCATTTTATTGAGTTAGTCAACTGTCATTTTTTATTTCACAAGTGTCACTTTCAATTTCTCTTAGTCTTATGTGTGCCATTTTTGCTTCCTCTATATTTTACAAGTGTTTTTTTTTGCCTACTTTCTTTCTTGCATTTGTTATTTGTGTTTTCATTATGTTTACTTGTGTTGTTTTCGCTCTTGCATGTGTTGCTTTCACTTGTTTTCCCACATCTTAAGATCACCATGGCACACCTCCTAGAGGCATCCTTAGCACATTCTCTTGCACTAGCTGATGGTATTAATCATTAGAATATGTATTGCACACTTGCCTATGGCATAGCACGCCTTTTGGTTACAGTCAACACTTGTGTCGTCACTTGTATTTCAAGTGTCACAATCTTATGTATTAATTGTCGCACTTAGAAACAAGTGTCACTTTGTTGCTGTTTCAATAAATACATGTTGATTTTAGGTACTATGTATATTCTTTTCATGTGGTTGATTGTATATGTGTGTGTGATCATGTTCAAGACTTCTTGCATGCTCTTACTCTTACTCTCTTTCCTCACTAATCTCATATTTAGCCAATTTTGGATTTCTATTTGTCCTCACAACTTGTTGGTCCTCCTAATTATCATAATTCCATTAAATGAACTATCCATTTTACATCATTCCATTCATCCATTATTAGCATTTTTAACCGTATTCCTCCATAAAATGCACCAAATTTCCAGATACATGTTTACATGGTTTATTATTATTTACATTATTTTTAATGAATTAAGAAGAATTTTGCATAGTTTTACTAATGAAAGTGTTGTAGCCACTGCAACCACCCTCCAATATTTTTCCTTAGCCTATTTCGGAGCCTCCCTACCAACCTTTCATAGCATCTTCCCTTGCTTTGTCAAGTTCACAAGCTTCATTGTTTTTTATGCACAAAGCCAACCTATCGATCACAGCTTGATGCTTTTCCCTCATAGGTTGTTCACCCGAACTTGGTCCAGCTATAGGCTGAGAAGCTTCCCCTAGAAAATTGTACATTTCTGGAAGGAAACAAACCTTCCCTCAAAAATTGTGCAATTCTGTCTGGAAGCCTATTGAGCTCTACAATTGTGCAATTATGCTAACCAACACTCCGAGAAGAAAATGCACAAATTTCCCCAGTAGGGCTTTTCAGCCCATAATTTGTGCAAATCTGTGCAGCAATCAACTGCTCTACCAAGAAATTCTGCAAATCTCCTAGCCAGTCAGCCCAGCTCCTAGCAAGAAATGTGCATTTCCTTCAAGCAGTCAAACAACCTCTTGCATGTGCAGTTGAGTTGACCAGTTCCCTCCGAGATAGAGCAAAAGAAACTTGCATGCATGGGTTGCTTCTCCCAAGGAAGCATGCAAATTCATCCATTGTTTCAAGGATCCATTTTTAGCAGTTGGAGATTACATAAAATGATCATTTCAGAAGCCTCCCACCAAGTGTTGCTTTCCCTAGATTTGTGGCATGCACGTTACAACCTTGATGTTATCAAATATCATCAAACGGATGTTGCAGAGATCATTCCTCACATCAACCTTGCATCTCTAACATCTCACATCACATGTAAGAGCAGTCAACACATTCATCTCAACTACTTTGGGGTAATCCTGCTTCCCATGCTCTGTTTTACATTTCTATCTCTTTTGTGTTTTCGCTTGTATAAGTACGGTTTGCTTGATTTCTTTGAACACTTGCTGTCATTTACATGTATATTAGCTTGTCCTAGCACCATTTCATTTTTCGTTAACATCTCACTGTTGTTGTGTGCATGAAACTATTTTCCGCGAACAGTAGCCAATTTGGAAACTCATGTCACCCATATGCATGTTGTTCCATTTTCTGAATTTTTCATTCATCATTTGCATGCATGATCATTCAGTTATGCTTGCACTCAATATCAGCATGCATGCACTATCTTATTTTCTTTCAGTTGCCCATCGCTGAGCTAAGCCAACCTTGGCCCAGACTCTTCCTTCACCAAGGTTGCATTACGCAATCTAGGGAAGGAAGGCTCTGCCATCCTCTCCATAAATGTGCATTTTTTCCTAGCATTGTCCTCCAGGACAGTTCTACGGATTTCTAGAGAAGAGTGACTACTTGGCCCATGAAATTGCGCAAATTAGTCCCTGGGCCTGCAGACCTTCCCAGCTGGAACTACACATTGCACAATCCCAGCAGCCAGCAGCTAGACTGGACTGTGCATTGTGCACTTCCAATAGCTAGATAGTATCCCAATGACCCAAACTATGCCTTGCAGAGTCTTGGTAGTCATTCTCTCAAACTCCCGACCGAAATTGCACAACCTTCATGATCAATCACACAGGTATGTTGCAAGTCAGTTCTCAATTTCATTTTGGTTTTCTACTAATAGATTGCTTGCCATGAGTGTTTCCATGTCTCTAGGTACTGTAGGTGTTCATTTACCTCTCAGCAGTGCAGGTACAATGGCTTCCCAAAGGGCAAAGTCGAAAACACCCTTCAGAGCACACCTAGAGATGAATTCGATCAAATGTCTATGAGCTTTCCTACTCACGAAGATATCAGGTTGTTCGTAGACAAGGACATCAAGATATAACAATAGTAGCATCACAGCAAGTGACGTCATGAATAGCAGTTGAAGGCAGCATACCGAATGTAGTGAATGCAGTGAACACCATGAATAAAGTGAACACAACGAATGTAATGAATGAAAGAGGAAGGTTGTTCACAACACAGGGGGAGGAACAAGGTTGCAAGCTGAAGATGATGAAAGAAACTTTGGAGACTCAGGCTATGAGGTGATGGCACTACATGGTGGTCGTACAAAGATAGGGAATGGAATGAAGAAGAAGTTGCATGTGATGAAGCAACAAATCAAGGAAGAACATGAAGCTACACAGATGGACAAGTGAGTTGCAGTAGGAACAGGAACAACAGTTGGCGTAACATGCACTCATGGATGAAACTACGCCCTTACAAGTTAAAGATCCATCCCACCAGCTGGCAAGGTGTAGATATGGTGAGAAGTGTTTTTGATCACATGTAAGGGATTCAGTAGCATGCATGCTATTATGTGAATGCATGCAATGCAACCCATTCAACACACTCACCAAGGTGAAGATAAGAAGCAATTTCAATTGGATCTGAACATGTACTTCGGCAAGTTGATGCACATGACCACCAGCACACACTTGAAGATCAGCATGGACACTATGCAATAGTGTGTTTCCGGTTCAGCCACACTCAAGAAGACCATGCACATGATAGAAAATGAGTTGGTGAAGGTGCCAAACCAATGCACTAGTTGCAACGGAGACAAGAGTTCGCTTTAGCAAGATGTCACCATAAGGTGCATGCACACCATCATGGATGACCAAGATTGGCATCAACTCACCACCTTCACCATCACAAGCATGTCAAGGATTTGGTCTCATCACAACAGACTGAGTGTCGGTGATGTCTTGCTTGGCTTGCTCAAGCCATATTGTCTCACATGAGTACATGTGCACTATAACGTTGAGTCATGTCAAGTTTAAGTCAAGTGTCAATAGTTGGATGTAACAATCATAGAGTAGGTGAAGAGTCATGAGGGTAGTTGAACTGTCACAGAGGGGAATGTCAAGGGTCACCCCACCCTTTACTATAAATAGTCCATCATAACTCATTGTAAGGGCTTTTGGTCATCCAAGCTTCTAAGAAGACTATCTTGGAAAGAGCTTGGACAGTATTGTAACGCACCTTGGCTTCTCCACTGCACGGAGCTAGTTCATCTCTTTGGAGGAATAGGCGGATGTGGATGTAACGTTCCACTCTTGGGGCTAGCAGGTTTACATGGATGTATTATATGATTGGAACTTACACTTCTTTATATAATAAGAGCCGACACGTTTTCAAACATGTATTGTCTCTGTTGTAAGATTGATATTTAACACTTGTAATGCATGTTCCTTTAGCTTGTGTTCTACATCTGAACTATTTCATTTGTTGTAATGCACAATCTATTAATCGAAATGTGTTGTGTATGTTGTTAATGTTTTCCTGTCTATGTCGACTCCTCTACCAGACATCAGACAAACCTTTCATATGAAGCTCATTGTAACAACCATTGCACTCGTTCAAAATTATCTGTGAGTGTTTTACGTGTTATCTTACCTTGTACGTTGTGACTGTTGCATCCATGTGGACTACTCCACGGGAAGCTGCATATTTCCTATGTGTTATGTGTTCCTAGCAAAGTTGGGACTGGTCACTTTCAACCTGGAACTCACCTTTGCCCTCATCTGAACCCACTTGTGTTAGAACCTATCATGCACCTTCCTTGACTAACTGTAGCGGTCACACCCTTGCTAGTGACAAAGTTATGTTACTTGCCTCTATGTGACATCGTAATCAAGGCATTACCTTATGGCCCATTGCTGGGACTCCTACACCAAACTGTCTGAGGTCTGATTGGGACTTATTACTGGGGAGATCCACTTGACATGTTGACGGGTCCGGCACCATCGACGTTTCTAGTGCTAGAAGGAGGGCTTGATGACAAGTTGCATCCTCTCATCCAGTTTTGAGTATTTGCATATCTTTCATGGAGTCTTGCTCTCCTCTTCACTGGTGGTGTTTTTCGAATTGTGAAGATGTCTCCATCACCGGGAATTTTTTCAATCTCTTGTCCACTTTCACATATGATGGTGAAGGAAAAGTGGCATGGCCTGAGTACTTACATGACTTTCTTTCCATGCTTCATGTGGCAGATGATTTTTTTGATGAAAAGGACGACTTGTTGCTTGCATACACACTTCGTAAATCTCCATTTCGTTGGTTTCTCAGCCTACCGGCTAACATTGTGCACTCATTTGAGCACTTTTGTGATCTTGTTGAAGACATGTTCCATCATTTTGATCCAGACCATCTTGACTGAAAAATGTTACAACAATGGAGCGCTCCACATGAATCATTTATTGATTTTTGGCAACGCTTCTGTGACTTGCAATTTCAAGCTCCGAGGAGCCAGATGAAATTTGCTTATCTTTGTGACTGGTTTGAGTATTGCCTTAAGGAATCTACCCGTCCCAACAAAAAGTTTAAAAATTAAGCCTCGCTCAACATTCTTCATCGATGGAGCTACGCAATCTCATGTGGATGTGGTCACTGTCTTGACTAACTGTCCACCTCCCTCTTATTCAAGAGCTCCACCACTGCCAAGTGATGTTGAGCATCAAGCTCAGACACCTGCTCAGTTTTCACATTCTCCCAACATCACTTCACTCAATTTTCATACAGATTTGGTTGTGAGTCCTTCGATATCTCATATTCTTTCTTTTCTACGACCTCTTTCTTTGCACTTAGGTGTTCCTCTGGCTGATTTTGTCTTGTGTCCATCCATTATGGACTCTTCACTTGTTTTGACCAAGGAACAACCCACTGATGGAGTTGGTGTTAGAAAACCAACATGTGTTGTCATTCATGAAGAGTATGAGTGGGAGCTTGAATGTCAACACTCGGTAAAGGATGACTCACTTCCATCTGAGCCCCTTCCATTCTTTCCTAACCTCTTTGGTGAACCTACCATCCATGATTTTGCAAGCATGTCTTCATCCACGGATGCAACCATTGTTGATCACTTGCAGGACTCACTGGATGTTGGTCCATCATTCGACAGTGGCGAGGATAAGTTATTCATTGAAAATACACTTGATATTTCATCTTTATTTTCTGGAAACACAGAGGATGAGTTTGTTCGCTTTTCATCTACCCCTCTGTTTGATTTATCTGATCATGAGGATGCCAAAGAAACCATTGATTTTATTAGTCATGGCAGTCATGATCCATTTGTTTCCATTTTTTATCACAATTGTGAATCTATCAAAGTTGATCTTTCAAAACCATTGGTTTATGATGATCTACCTAATGATGAAGTTGAAACACCCAATAATGTCGAGGCACTTCAACCCAAGCTGATGGTTATGTCAGGTCCTCACTCTTTTGGGGTTAGTCTCACTTCTAGTTGAGAAACTGTTCAATCACCCAAGGCTCCTCATCACTCATTTATATGCATTGAAGATCCATCTCGCATACAGATCACATCTCCTTCACTCAAACTACATGATCCCATTGCTCATTCATTGGAGGAATCTTACATTGCAAGCACATGTGTACGACGCAAGTTATCTTTGTTTCTTCCATTTGCTTTCATGTCTCAGTCAAGAGTGTGCTTATGCTTCCAAGTTGCGCGCAGTTTCACACAACACCATGATAAGTCCATGGACTTCCCATCATGCACTTGTACTCACTTATGCTCTATCGGCATTCTTAGACACGAAGTGTGGTTGTCTTCATTGTTATATCTTTATTTCTTGCTCGTTCACGCAACTGGGTTGTTCGCGGACCAAGCCTTCACCAATATGGGTCTACCAATGCTCCGGTGGCTACATAGGAAATATCACTTCACGTGATCAGGCCTATGCACCATTAGTGTAGGAGTAGGAGGAGTGCTTGCTTTCAGTCAGTTTGCTTGCATGCTTGTTTTCTTATTCACTTTGTTCGACTGTTTGTCTTCTTTCTTGTTTTCTTACTTGCTTTGCTTTCAATTTTGCTTCTGCTTTCGCTTTGCTTTGATGTTTGTAGTTCGCTTGTTTCATTCTTAGGTTAATTTTACATGAAGCCATGTATGACTATTGAAATGAGATGGGTGAAGTACAAGAGGGCTTGTATAGTTTTCACTACTTGGTTATTTCTCATCTTGACTCTGTATGAATAAATTCTTACCTTTAGTCCATGATACGTCGAAGGAAAATATGTATTGTTCAAAGTGAACCTTGGTAAAAACACAATGCTTATGCGCTAACTAGTGGCTCCTTCTCTAGTCGATTTTTTTTTAGTTAACCCTTGTAAACTCAGTCAAGTAGAGTAAGGTGAGGGGGAAAACATTAACAAGAACATCAAAGATACGATAAACTACTTCTTTGCTGGAAAAACCCCTTCTGCTCTCAATAAGTTGAGATCCCTGTTCCACCTCTGAAATGAATAATTGTTATGCATAGTTAAAAAAATGATGAAAAAAAGTTTGAGAAAAATAAAAATAAAATGAAAATGAATAAGGAGAAAGAAGAGAAAGGCTTCCCGCATAGAGAGGTGATGCAAGTAAACTCGTCGAGGTACTGACCAGGCTCATTGGTAGCAAAGCCATGCTTGTGTTCCTATGTGACTCAGCCAGGGTACTGTCTAGGCCTGTTGGCAGTGGAGCAACACCAAAGATGAAACTAAGCCTCTGATGACTATATTGCTTGTGCACCAATATACCCCTCAACCCCAATCAAAACAACTATGTTTCCTTGGCTTTTAATGTTTGTCAATCGACCAATAGCTTGGAAGATGATACATCTTACAATCATGCTAGTGTGAAAACAAGATGAGCTGAGAACTAAACAATACTTTCGGAGGTGTTAGACTTGCTTTTCACGAACAAGGTCCATTCAGAGAACTGGAGTTCTACCAGTTTCTTGCCAAGTGTTGTAGCAGGTACAACCACCCTCCAAAATTTTTCTTTAGCCCGTTTTGGAGCCTCCCTACCAACCTTTCACAGTAGCTTTCCTTGCTTCGTCAAGTTCATAAGCTTCAGTGTTTTTCATGCATAAAGGTAGCCTATCGATCACATTTTGATGCATTTCCCTCATAGGCTATTTACCTAAACTTGGTCCAGTTACTGGCCAAGTAGCTTCCACTAGAAAATTGTGCATTTCTAGAGGGAATCCAACCTTCCCTCCAGAAATTGCACAATTATGTCTGGCAGCCTGTTGGGATCTAGAATTGCGTAATTCTACCAGCCAACACTCCCAGCAAAAATTGCACAAATTTCCCCAGCAAGGCTACTCAGCTTGGAATTTGCCAAAATCTAGGCAACAGTCAGCTTCTGTGCCAAGAAATTGTGCAAATATCCTGGGCATTCAACCTAGCTCCCAGCCAGAAATGCACATTTCCTTTAAGCAGTCGAACAACCTCTTGCATGTGCAGTTGAATTGACTGGTTCCCTCTGAGATAAAGAAAAATAGAATTGCATGCATGGGCTGCTTCTATCAAGGTAGCATGCAAAGGAATCCTGTTTTTCAAGGATCTATTTTTAGCAGTTGGAGGTTACATGCAAGGATCATTTCAAAAACCTCCCACCAAGTGTCACTTTCCCTAGATTTGTGGCATGCATGTCACAACCTTAAAGTTATCAAAAATCATCAACCGAATGCTATAGAGATCATTCCTCACTTCAACCTTGCATCTCTGATATCCCACATCACATCTAGGAGTAGTCAGAACATTTAGCTCAATTGTTTTGGAATAAGCCCGCTTCCCAAGCCTTGTGTTGCATTTATGTCGTTTTTGGTGTTTTCGCTTATATGAGTACTATTTTCTTGATTTATTTGAACGCCTATTGTCGCTTACATGTATATTAGCTTGTCTTAGCACAATTTTAGTTTTCGTTAACTTCTCACTGCTGGCACATGCATGAAACTATTTTCCACAAACGGTCGCCGATTCGGCGACTCGCCTCACCCACATGCATGTTGTTCCATTTTCTGAATCTTTCATTCATCATTTGCTTGCATGGTCATTCACTTATGCCTACACTCAGTATCAGCATGCATTCATTGTCCTATTTTCTTTCAGTTGCTCTGCGGTGAGCCGGGGAAATCTTAGCGTAGAGTCTGCCTTCACCAAGGCTTCATTATGCAATTTGGGGAAGGACGACTCTTCCTTCCTCTCTCCAGAAATGTGCATTTTTTCCTAGTATTGGCCTCTAGGATTGTTCTATGCATTTCTAGAGGAGAGTGACTTCTTGGCCCAGAAATTACACAAATCAGCCCTTGGGCCTATAGACCTTCCCAGCTAGAACTGCACATTGCACAATCCCAGCAGCCATAAGCCAGAATAGACTGTGCATTACCCAATTCTAGCAGCCACTCAATCTCCCAGAAGCCCAAATTGTGGCTTGCAGAGTCTTAGCAGTCAGTCTCCCAACCTCCCGACTGAAATTCTGCAACCTTCATGATTAGTCACACAGGTATGTTGCAAGTCAGTTCTCAAGTTCATTTTGGTTTTCAACTAACAAATTTCTTGCCATTAGTGTTGCCATGTCTCCAGGTACTATACATGCTCATATGCCTCTTAACAATGTAGGTACAATGGTTTCCCAAAGGGTAGAGTCAAATACACTGTTCAGAGCACACCTAGAGATGCAGTCAATCAAATGTCTATGAGCTTGCCTACTCAGGAAGATATCAGGTTCTTCATAGACAAGGACATCAAGATATAACAACAATAGCATCACAACAAACAACATCATGAACATTAGCTAAAGTCATCATACAAAATGCAGGGAACGTTGTGAATGCAATGAACACAATGAATGGAGCTGATGTAGGAGAATTTAGACCTAGTCAGCAATGTGATGGTATGATCACATGTTGTGGCTAACAAAGGGATGGAAGACAAGAGATTAATTAATTTTATTAATTTAAATGTATGAGAGTGTTTTATTTGTTGTCAAAATCTTAGTAGAAAAGGGTAAAAGTAGCTAATTGATCCTCCCTGCATGGAGATCAGGCCAAGCAGTTAGATTATTTGGTTTGAATAGGATATGAGGGATTTGAAAGCTTAAATTAGAATTTGTTTGAGAAAAGAGTGGAGTAAAGAGATTCTTTAGGGAAGAATGAGAGATTTCTAGATTTGAAGTAAATGGGTTCATGAATCCGCATTTTGTATAAATTATAATCTTTTGGAATGAGTGAAGGGGTTAGATTCAGATGGAAAGATAAGATGGATGAGTGAGGGAAGAACTGAAACAGTCGAGTGAGACTGTTTCTTCTTTAAATATTTATCAATATGAATACAATGTGGATTGTGTATTTCTTTGTGTAATTTAGTATTGAGTGTGTTTATAACTTTTAGTCTCAAGATTGAGGATCTGAGAATTATTGTGTTTGTTGATACTCAAAATATAGGATAAGAGTGTGTGTTCTGTATATAATGCAAAAAACTGGTTAATGTCGATTATCCCTACCAGATTAGTAGATAGAGATTGAATGAAGGAATGAATCATCATTGATCACAGGTTTGATCAATGATGATCTGTTTGTGAGAACATCGTAAGTGTTCTACAATGAATGTGCATGCATTTTAATACAGGAAACATACCCGAAACATCAAAAGACTAAGTTGATTGATAATTTGTGAAGAAACCCCAAAATAAGTCAAGACCATCCATTGGTTGGCAGATCCAACGGTGAACAACAACTATGGGGGTAGGAGAGTACATATTTCTTGATCATGGCTGAAGCCCCACACTCGCTCCTAGCCATCGATCTCATATTCAAACTCTTAGATCATATTTGATTGCGGGGGTTAAGCCCGTTTCTAAACCGTGTGCTGGTTGAAGTCCCACAAACGGTAGATTTGATGGCCTTTTATATCCAACAAATATCACATCATAAAGTGATCGAACTTTAATTTCAAAAACAAACCCGAAAATATATACATCAAGGATTTATATTCCTTATCGGCTCCGTAAGAGTGGTCAAAGTCGGTGGAAAAGTCGGACCCAATATGTTATCAACACGGGTTAAATCTATTTGAGATCTGGTTGGATGCGGTTGAAGTGGTACTAGGCTCATTGACAGGTTATATCTTTGTTTTTCATTGATCAAGTGTATAGTCAGGTTTTCTATTGTTTTGGGTTCTGATAATTTGATGGGGTTTTCTTAAGTTAAGTCAACAGGGATTTAATTAGTTTTAAATCCAAATTTATAAAAGGGTGTAACCTTGCTTCACTTTGGAGGTTATGTGGGCATAACTCATAGGTCCACATGGGATTTTTAAAGGGTTTTAGTTACGTGGCATCATCAGAAAAGGATTCTGCATAGAAGTATAGTAATGTTAAAGATTGGAAATATTTGCATGTTAGAACAATCAAAGTAAAATCAGGGCTCAAAATAATTTAATGCAAAGGACACTGAGATCATAATAGGGAAAAGGTGAATCCTATGTCAGCAAAGAGAATTGTTTGGATGCTTGGAGAACAACAAGGGAGTGAAAATTTCCTTTCAGACAAATGAAATTTCCATGTAAATTGATTGAATGATTGGTTTGATTTGAAAGAAAAATTGAAGTAGAAGGTTTTGAATTTATAGTCAAATAGAAGAGTGAATTGCTATGAATGAAATCATCTAAATGATTTGAAGAATTTTAATGATTAAGGATTTCTTAAAGCATTGTTGAAGACAATGATATTGATGGTTGAAAGAATAGAGATTGGGTTTAATAGGACTGAAAGAAGAACCACTACAGGGAATGAATTTTGGAATTTGTAGAAGTAAGATAGGATTTTCTTCCAACAGATTACCAGAAGGAACTTGTAGTGTTTCATGAATTTGTAAATATAGGTGAATATCAAATTGAATCTTAATCGTAAGATGAAGAATAGTTGCTGACTGTATGGAGTCTTCTGAATGGAGAACTTTAAATGAAATAGTGAAGATATGAATCATTTGGCAAATATTTAACTGATGGAATGGGAATTAGTTTTAAGACATCTTTGAAGGAAAATTGGTAGGTTTGAAAGGTGCTTTGATGTATCTTGAGATAAGATTGTACAAGTCAATGGAAATATCAGCATCATAACACATGAGCTATGTTAAAGAAGATGAAGCAAGAAGAACTCTCAGATGAGTAAAGGTGACAGTACCCAGTAGTAAATGAAAATACTGAATGAAAGAAGGAAGTGAGCAACTGAAGATGCAACAACCTAGAGCAAGGAGTGTTCAAGAGAAGCTAAGAACAACTTCCAACTGCGATTGGGTAGAAGTTGTGGAGGCAACTCCACAATTGTGATTGTGGGTAGAGTTGTCTTAAAGATAACAATTCCAGCAAGAGGATTTCTAGGTAGAATTGCTAGTCATTGAAAGGTTTGAGGAAAGAAACAATAGATGCCAAAAGGCTAAACTCAAAAAAGTTTGGTGAGGCATGAAGGAGACTTGTTACAGATGAAATAAATGGCTATTTGTCGCTCACCAGTGAACAAGGGAATTTCACCAAAGGAAGAAATGGAATTGACTATTGATAGTCATAACAGGGATACAGAGGAAAGTCATAGATAGAGGAAAAAGAGTGCCAAAGCAATTGGACTCAAAAGAATGAGTAAAGAAGAAATGGACATAGAGCTGGCTGAGATGAAGGTACAACTTAGTCATTTGAAGAAGCTGGTATTGAAAGGAATCAAACAAGATTTGGAACAAGGAATTTATGTGGGGAAAAGAGTTAAGTGGCATGTCAGAGAATTATTTGCTGAGAAATTAATGCTTTGAAAAGTTGAGGATGAAGGAGTATAATACATTTGTGAACCATAAAAGGATCTCTCCTTGGGGAAGGAGACAATGATGATAGTAATGATAATGACGAAGAGATGATCTATAAAAATTGGCATGAGAGAAAGGTGATGGTAGCATATTCACAGGCAAGAGAATCTCATAATTTTGGGATTAATTATTTGTGTGAATGTAGAGTTGTAGGTATGCAACCAAATGAAATTGACTCTGTGAAAGAGGTAGAGACAAGAAAAATAGAAAAGGAGGTGTAGGAAGACTTTCAAGACTTTGATTAGTGGAGAAAATTAAAAGGTATGAGTAAATTGTTGTATCTTCTCTTAGTGAAAACTTATTGGATCATGTTAGAAGGAATATTAACATGGATAGAAAAACAATGGAAAATGGACAGAGGGAGAGAAGTTAATGCATTGCAGGGTTGTGAAGAGAAGAGAAGTGAAGTTGACACAAAGAACTTAGCTGAAGAAATTAAGTCAAGGAAATCTTTGAAATATCAAAATCTTATCATAGAAGAGAAGAAGACATTGTTGTCTTATTTGGATTAACTGAGTGCTGGAGAAAGTTGTGAAGGACAGGGGGATGTTATGCAGACTTATGATGAAATTGTCAAGCAAAGTCAAGAAGTTGCAGTCCCAGAAGTTTTGTTTTATGAAAAGGAAATCAGAGATGTTGAGGAAGAATTCTCAATAACTTAGTGAACTATCCAAATAGTTCAAAGGAGCATGAAGGTCTGGTCAATGAGAGTTCAGATGAAGAGCCTTGCACTTTTGGAACTGACATGATGTGTATATTTTCAGGTTTGACAGGTGATGAACAACAATTGGACAATGTGCTCATGCATGTTGGTGAAGAAGTGAAACTGTTTGAGGAAATAGTTGAAATAGAAGGATATTTTGAGCATGTATTTAATACCTTTGAGAATGATGGTATTGACAGGGACATTGTCATGATTAAGGAAGTTGAAGACAAACAAATGGAAATTTGTGATGATAACTAGAATGAAGTATCTTCACTAGAAAATTCAGGCAGTGTAGAAAATGTGAAGGAATGTATGATGATGTTGACAAATACAGAAGTTCAGGAATTCTATGATTTTAAAGTGGATTATTTTTATGAATCTATAAACCACAAAGAAGCTTTAGAAAACCAGAATTTTGTTTTTGTTGTAGGTGAAGATGAAACAACATTAATTCATTGTACAAAAGGTGAAATGATACTTCACAATGATATATTTTAGGAGATTTTAATTGTTGACTTGTTGAATGACATTTTTGTGTCAAAATAGGGAATATTCTGTAATGAACATGAAAGTGCTCAAATGAAATTTATTGATAGTTCTATAAATTTTGTGGAGGATCAGTATAAGGACTTGATGGCAGAGTTATCTGTGGAGACAAAAATCCATAGTAACTTTTAATCTGATAATTGTGGCAAAAAATTGGTTTTATACAGGAAAGAGGAGTCATATGTAAATGAGGGAAGATTCAAATTACTAGAAAAGTTATTAGATGAACCTGATAAGATAAAGGGAAAGATTATCTTTAATGATAATGAAAGGGAAGTTGTAGAGTACAAGCAACAGTTTGTAAATGACAGAGGTGAAGAAGAATTGGACAGAAATTTCATAATTTCTATGGTAAGGGAGAATGTATGGCAAACAGATGTCAGTGGAGTTCATCTAAGAACAAATTGTAAACAGAAATTTGAGAAAGTGTGGAAGATGAAGTCAGTTAAGAAGAGGGACAACAAGGAAGAGAAATTAACAAAAGAAATTTGTATCAGCAAGGAAAGTGGACAGCAACAACATAAGATTTAGAATCCTGGAAGAACAAAAGTGACAGTGGTAGAAGAATTGAATCAACAACATGATGAAAGTGATGACCAATTACAAATTAAAGTTTGGGATAATGGTTGATCAAAAGAAGAAACACATGACCAGGAGGTCATGAAAACTTTCAACTTTGGGAGTCTGATGCAGGAGCATTTAGACCTAGTCAGCAATGTGATGGGATGATCACATGTTGTGGCTAACAAAGGGTTGGAAGACAAAAGATTAATTAATGTTATTAATTTAAATGTATGAGAGTGTTTTATTTGTTGCCAAAATCTGAGCAGAAAAGGGTATAAGTAGCTGATTGATCCTCCTTGCGTGGAGATCAGGCCAAGCAGTTAGATTATCTAGTTTGAATAGGATATGAAGGATTTGAAGGCTTAAATTATCATTTGTTTGAGAAAAGAGTGGAGTAAAGAGATTCTTTAGGGAAGAATGAGAGATTTCTGGATCTGAACTAAATGGGTTCATGAATCTGCATTTTGTATAAATTGTAATCTTTTGGAATGGGTGAAGGGGTTAGATTCATATGGAAAGATAGGATGGATGAGCAACGGTAGAACTGAAACAGTCGAGTGTGACTGTTTCTTCTGTAAATATTTATCAATATGAATACAGTGTGGATTGTGTATTTCTTTGTGTAATTTAGTATCGAGTGTGTTTATAACATTTAGTCTCTAGATTGAGGATCTGAGAATTACTGTGTTTGTTGATACTCAGAATATAGGATAAGAATGTGCGTTCTATATATAACGTATAAAATTAGTTGATGTGGATTATCCCTACCAGATTAGCAAATAGAGATTGAATGAAGGAATGAATCATCATTAATCACAGGTTTGATCAACGATGATCTGTTTATGAGAAGATCATAAGTGTTCTATAATGAATGTGCATGTGGTTTAATACAGGAAATAGATCTGAAACATAAAAAGACTGAGTTGATTGATAATTTGTGAAGAAACCCCAAAATAAGTCAGGTTCATCCATTGGCTTGAAGATCCGACGATGAACAACAACTGTGGGGGTAGGAGAGTATGGATTTCTTGAGTGTGACTAAAGCCCCGCACTCACTCCTAGTCATTGATCTCATATTCAAACTCTTATATCACAGTCGATTGCGGCAATTAAGCCCATTTTTAAACCGTGTTCTAGTTGATGTCCCGCAAATCGTAGATTTGATGGCCTCTTATATCCAATGGATATCGTGTCACAAAGTGACTGAACTTTAATTTCAAAAACATAACCTAAAATCTATACATCAAGGATTTATATTCCTTATCGGCTCTATAAGAGTGGTCAAAGTCGGTGGAAAAGTCGGACCCTATATGTTATCAACATAGGTTAAATCTATTTGAGATCTAATCGGATGTGGTTGAAGTGGGACCAAGCTCATTGACAGGTTATATCTTTATTTTTCATTGATCAGGTGTATAGTCAGCTTTTCTATTGTTTTGGTTTCCAATAATTTGATGGGGCTCTGTTAAGTAAGTGAACAAGGATTTAATTAGTTTTAATTCCAAATTTATGAAAGGGTGTAACCTTGCTTCACTTTGGAGGTTATGTGGTCATAGCACATAGATCCACATGGAATTTTTAAAGGATGTCAGTTACGTGGCATCAACAGTGAACACAATGAATGCAACAAATGCAGTGAATGCAATGAATGCAAGAGGAAGGTTGTTGACACCACAACAACGAAACAAGGTTGCAAGCTCAAGATGATGAAAGCAACTTTGGAGACTCAAGCTATGAGGTGACGACGCTACATGATGATCGTGCAAAGACAGGGAATGGAACAAAGAAGGAGTTGCATGTGCTGAAGTAGCAACTCAAGGAAGAACATGAAGCTGCAGAAACAAAAAAGTGAGTTGCAGCAGGAACATGAACAACAGTGGGTGCAACATGCACTCACAGATGAAACTACGCTCGTACAAGTTAAAGATCCATCCCAGCAGCTGGCAAGGAGCAGACATCTTGAGCAGTGTTTTTGATCGCATTTAAGGGATTCAACAACATGCATGCTATTGTGCGCATGCATGCAATCCAATGCATTCAGCACATTCACCAAGGTGAAGACAAGAAGCAATTCCAACTGGAGCTAAACATGTACTTCAGCATGTTCATGTGCATGACCACCAACACACACTTGAATATTAGCACAGAAACTATGCATCAGTGTGTTTCCGGTTCAGCCACGCCCAAGAAAACCATGTGTATGATAGCAGACAAGCTGGATCAAGGGGCCAAACCAATGCACTAGTTGCAACAGAGGCAAGAGTTCACTTCAGAAAGATGTCACCATAAGATGCAAGCACACGATCATGGATGACCAAGCTTGTCATCATCTCACCACCTTCACCATCAGAAGGATGTCAAAGAGTTGGTCTCATCATAATGGATTGAGTGTCATTGATATCTTGCTTGGCTTGCTTAAGCCATGTTATCTCACATGAGTACATGTGCATTGTAACGTTGAGTCATTTCAAGTGTAAGTCGAGTGTCAATAGTTGGATGTAATAGTCATAGAGTAGGTGAAGAGTCATGCAGGTAGTTGAACTGTCATAAAGGGAAATGTCAAGCGTCACCCCACCCTTTGCTATAAATAGTCCCTTATAACTCATTATAAGGGCTTTTGGTCCACCAAGCTTCTGATAAGACTATCTTGGAAAGAGCTTGGACAATATTGTAATGTGCCTTGGTTTCTACACTGCACAGAGATAGTTCGTCTCTTTTGAGGAGTAGGCGGATGTGTTTGTAACATTCCACTATTGGGGCTAGCAGGTTTACATGGATGTATTGTATGATCGAAACTTACATTTTTTTATATAATATGAGCCAACATGTTTTCACACATCTATTGTATATGTTGTAAGGCTATTCCTTAACACTTTTAATGCATCTTTCTTTAACTTGTGTTCTAGATCTGAACTGTTTCATTTGTTGTAATGCATAATCTATTAATGGAAATGTGTTGTGTATGTTGTTAATGTTTTCCTGTCCATGTTGAATGCCTTGTCAGACATCATATAGACCTTTCATATGAATCTCGTTGTAACAACCGTTGCACTCATTCAGGCTGATTCATGAGTGTTGTATGTGTTATCTTACCTTGTATGTTGTGACTGTTGCATCTGTGTGCACTGATCCACCAGAAGTTGTGTATGTCCTGTGTGTTGTGTGCTCTTAGCAGAGTTGGGGTTGATCCCTTTCAACCTAGAACTCACCTTCACCCTCATCTCAAACCACCTGGGTTAGAACCTCTCATGCACCTTCCTTGACCCACTGCAGCGATCACACCCTTACTACTGACAGAGTTATCTTACTTGCCTTTATGTGACGTCGCGGTCAAGGCATTACCTTACAACCCACTGTTGGGACTTCTACACCAAACAGTCATAGGTCTAATTGGGACTTCTTACCAGGGAGATCCCTTTGACATGTTGGAGGGTCCAGCACCGTCAACAGACAGTTTAACAAGTTCAAGTTGCTGCAGATTTGTCAAGTTTCCATAGCTACCTCCATGGTTGAGGTGTAGTACCACTCTAGAATGAAATACAACACATGGAAATTATTTCTATAATCTCCAATATGGATTTTGATTGGTGAAATTCCACCCAGCTCGCACATGTGGACCTCCAGGCAAAGATCAAGGGAAAATCGAAGCAGTTTTAACTAGTCAACTTCAAACATTTTTTTGAGACAATTAAAGTGAATATCGGAAACCAAGATCATCGAATGAGAGTTTTTCCCAAATTCGTTACCATTTGGGATATATTTCCGGTTCTTTGGAGCCCTATTTTGTAGGTTACGTGAGCTAACGGTGCACACATGTGTCAATAAACACCCAGTCAAGCAAACATAGGTTGGAATGGACTGTGCTTCATCAAATTCGTAGAATTAGGTGTCCATTAATTTCTAATATTTAGCCATATGAATCTCCATGAAGTTACATTGTAATCACTATATAAACACACTATTGAAACAAAGAAGGGGGTAATTTTTTATGCGACTGTAGTACTGTGTTAAAAAATATGTTTTTATTACTTGAATGAAGATGCACATTAAAATTCCAATATGCAGTTAGTTGATACTTGAAGTCGAGACCATCTGTTGCAGAGGGCCCCTGCAACATAATAGGTTCTGTGTTATTTTATATTTTGCAATTAGATGCCTTCATAGTTTTGATTTCGTAGATTTAATTGTTATGTTTTTTATTATGATATTTCATTCTCATTTCATTCTAGATGTTTAATCATCTATGTCATCTCTTTAATTATTTTCCAACATTCTATAGCATAATTGTTTGTATCTTTAGATCTTAATTACTTTCCATCATTCGATAATATAGGTACTCCATAGATTCTAGTTCATTTCCATGGTTTTTAACATAGACATTTGGCTTAAATAGATGAACAATTATTTCTAGAATTGTCGGTTCATTTCCAACATTTCCTTTTCAATTACAATAGATGTCAAGCTAGCATAGATTTATTTTCTTTTGAAGATAGATTAAATCTCCTTTTTTGTAGGTATTTATCATATATTAGATTTTCCTTCTTTCATCTAAGCAATAGAAGGTTTCTTTCAAATAAATTCTTTCTTGCAAATTGAGTAGTTTATTTTTCGATTGTAATTTAAAGATTCTTTTTTTCTGAGTTTAAAATTGTAATTGATTTCTAATGGTTTCAATAATTTAGAAATTTGTTTATTTTCATTAATGTAGATTTCATTCACATAAAAATTTCCAAAAGACATAAAAATATTGAAGTTGTTTCTTTTTTTTAGAATTTTAGTTTTTCTTCTTAATTCATTCATAGCAAGTAAATTGGTTAAGATTTAAAAATATATTCCACTTAAATTATAATTTAGTTTAAATCATCACGATCTTTTACATTTCATCAAAAAGGAAAAACAAAACATAAAACGACAATCATCATGTAAATTGAGAGTAAGAATGGCTTCTAGAATATATAGTGCATTGCACTTCAACTTTGGTCGATAATTTATGCTTGCAATTTAAGAACATTAAATTGACTAGACATTTTGGCACCATTGTCAGGAGAGTGTAAATAGCATCCTTATCTTCCTTAAAAAAAAAAAAAAAACAAACTTCAATCACCTACCACCCCCACTATATCACGTGGTGCAGTAAGATCCACACATCCACATCATGAATTTCTAGTTTTGCAGGTAGAAGAAGAGCTGATCAAGGAGGTAGAAGAAATGATTGAAGATGATGATAATGAGGAAGATCCTTTTGATTTCCCCCTTCAAGAAACTAATATCAATGTTCATATGAAGAACATCCCTCCATTCGTACTTCCTAACTTCAAAGGTATGAGATCAAAAGACCCAAAAACTTTTCTTTTTTAATTTGAAATCATTTGTAGATCTTATGCCTACTCATTACACATTCAAAAATTGAATTTGTTACCGAAAGCATTGAAGGATAAAGCTCTTAGATGGTTCATGACTTTAGGAACAAATTCTATAAGGACATGGGATGATATGAAAAGAGTAATTTTGGAAAAATATAAAGATTATTGCATACACCATGACCTTAGAAATGAATTCTTTAAGATAAACCAAAAATAGGATTAAAACCTAGAAGACTTAGTGGAGAGATTTACTTATAATATCAAAATATATAAATTGCATAATTTAGGATCAGGCACATTAAAAACTCTCCTACTAAATGCTATAAAGGATGAATGGATTGATCTTCTTAACCTGGTGAGAAAAGGAGATATCTCTCAATTTTCATTTCAAGACATTTGTGAATTGTGCAAGAACATATCGAGAGGAAAAGCAAAGTATGTAAGATCCCCTCAAGATCCATTTATGGCAAGAGTAAGTAAATCGACAACAAGATTGGTAAGTCAAATTGAACTTAACAATTTACTAAACATTCTTGGTAATTTAAATAAACAAATTGACATACTAAAAATAAAAAACAAGCAAAAATTTGAAAACAGTGCTTTATTTTTCCCTAAATGTACATAGAAACATTCTTTGCATGAATCTCCACTTCATAACATTACAATTTGTAAAATTTGTGCAGGATCACATACTACTGACGATTTTCGATCATTACCATGGTTCAAGGCAGCTTACCAAAAGGATAATGGATTGAATAAAGCAAAAGAGAAAGTATGTTATGTAGCTCCAAGTGGACTATGATAGCCTCATCAACCCAATATGATGTAATATCCTTGTGCACAATTTCAGGGTTATGCACAATAATCTCAAAGTAATTGGCAAACACCCTTGCCTTGGCAACCTTGGCCATCTCAATACCAATCTCAAAACCAATCTTGGAAACAGTGTTGGGAAGAGCCTTATAGAGGAAATCCACCATATCCTCAATCTTTTCCTCACTATCCTCAATACCAATATCAATATTATCCATACCATTCACCTCCACCAGAGCATTGGTTTCACCCTAAGTAAACCTCAATTCAACCTTTCCCGTTACCACGCACACAAACACCCCAAAGACCCATTCCCACTCCACTACCTGTTATAGACATATTTGGGCACTACAACCCCAATCTTATATGTTAATAAACCAAGGGCTCTTTAACCCCTAAAAGTATTGTTTCATACCGTAAAGGATCATGGTCAACTGATTACATCATTCCCCAGAAGTTCCACCTGAAAAATCACTCAGAACTGGCCAAAACTGGACCATACTAACTGCTCCACTGTCAGGGTGTGATGCATACTAACTCCTTCACTAGCCAGGTGTGATGCATACTGAAGAGGCCTTTTGTCGGGTGCGATGAGTGAGAAGGGACAAATGTCCGAGATAGTTTGCTAAGTGGATGCTCATGGAATCTTCTAGAAACTTCTCCTATGACACTTGCCTCTCTGAATTCGCCCAGGGATGAGTAAGAGATCCAAGAAATCTCCAAGTGGAACAAAGAACAACAAGTGGAATAACACTAATCAAAAACCCAGAGATGACTCACACCCTTGCAGACATCTATAAATGGATCCCTCATCTGAGAGATCTAGAGGTTGGAATTTTGTAATTTGTAAGTGTTGATAATTTGTCTTTGAGAAGGAACATTGTATTGTTGGGTGATCTTGCTTTTCATGAGGTGAAGAGGGTTTTGATGCTAGGAGGATGATGCTGGATCAGAAAACTGGGTTGTAATTCTCCCTTCTATTTTAATAAAGTTATTTGAGTTTTCCTCCATACAATTGTGTATTTGTGAATGTTGTTATTTGTAAATGCCATTGTATTTTCATTGTATTTTTGATCCTGCAATGCTTATGATATAATAGATCGAGATGCTTTGATGGTGTTTTGTTACTTTGTCTCTACAGGTGTTCTCTAAGCGAGATAAGTAGGAAAGATGTTGCAAGCTCTATCAAGGAGGAGAGAGTTCAAGCAAGGAGTCAAGCGGAAGATCCAGGTTGTTTTCTTTGCCTCTCTCTTATCTATCATACATAGAGGAAATTCCAAATTGCTTTGATTGTTTTTTTCTGGGATAGCTTCCAATCCTAGAGGGCTAGTAGATCGAAAAGACACTAGCTTTCCCAAAAAAAAATGGTGACTCCACTTATGAGTGAATAGTTTGTTTGTTTGTTATTGTTGTTTGCTTTATAAACTATAGATGGAGCCTGAAGTTAGCCAGATAGCATTCGAACTACTCTTGCTCTGCAATTGCAAAGTAGATGAATGTTGCTTCAGTCAATCTCTGGTTTAGTTTATGAATTGAACATCTGACTTAAAATCATTCTAGATGCCCTTTTGTTAGCTTAGTAACCTCCCAAGATCATACCCCTGTACTTTTCTCTTTACTATCCATCATAGCTTAGCTTAACTCACAGAAATCAACTACAAATTTGAGCAAAAACCCATGTCAGTTGCGCTCCATGGCCCATCACACTATCTGTCACTGTGAACCAGTATGCATCACACTTCCCGAGTGTAGCAGGTGTGATGCATCCCTGTTTTTGTGAAGCACAGGTGCAATGACTAAGTAATCCTATTTCTCTCCTTGAAATTTGAGGTTTTTTGTCTTTGTTTTCAGATCTGTTTAGTTTTTTTTGCTACTTATGAACAATGTCTCATTACTGAAGCCTACTTGCATTACATTGTTTAGCCTCCATTGATAAGGATTAGTAAATTTTTTTATGTATTTTTCCATCATTTACAATCCTTTGTCGAAAATTTACTTAAATCGATCTGTAGTTTTGGTGCAAAAAGTGTTGTAACTATAGTTTTTGTGTCAAAAAGAGAAATGTCGTTGGGTCTTCCTTCTCTAGGTAGTCGATACTTGTATTTGATTTTATTTGTTGTTATTCGAAGTGTCGAAAGCATTTTCTATTTGAAATTGAAAAGTGTCATTTAGTCTTCCTTTCCATTTTGAAAAGAAATTGTCGAAATGTTGCTTTGACTGAAATGTTTCAGATCTATACTTAGTTTTCTTTTTTGGCATTCCTTAGATTAAGGGAATGAAAAAAAATATGTGTGTTTGAATTTGCATTTAGAATGTGTGCAAAATATGATTTAGGAAAAGTGCATTTAGTGTGTTCTCTTTGCTCTTTGTTTGAAAGAACCATAATCTTCTTTCCTTAGTAGCTAGGATTTTCATTGCTAAAAATAAACAACAATTGTTTATCATTGTAGATTGCATTTAGGAATTTTACATCTACAACATGTGGTGAACCATTGAAAGGAAAACTTCTAAGCAAGATCAACTATAAAATAAATTTCAATGAACTTAACAATGCTCTGGAACCCAACGCAACACATTTAGAGGTCTAGGCTAGAGACGTGTTCCGACATCGTAAAATATAGTAACTATCGTTTTCATCGAAGGTTGGGTTATTCCTCCTCTTTGATACGACAAGTGCTAGCACCGACTTGTGCTCCCTGTACCATCGAGTATATATTGGGAGACCACAATAGGATTATATCCTTTATCCATAGGAAGCCGTGTCTGCCGCCCTATCGATCACAATGCACTGAACACAGCATTCGGGAAGATTGACTTCCGTACATAAGTCCTTAGTAATTTCTCTTTAATTTATCACCAAGGTGTATATTGTAGTTTTGTGATTGGTTTGGTAATCCCTCTGTCTAGATTTCCATAGTAGTCACTTTCATTCTTTTTCGACTCCTTAAAAGAAAAAGTCCATCTGAGCACTTGTCACTTCAAGCTCATTAAAAATCGAAGGGGACTAGAGTCATCTTTAGCTTTTTCTTGACTCTTAAAAATTGAAAAAGCAAAGTTGTGTCAAAGCGTCATTAAAATTTATTTAATTCGGAATAACATCCTGTTCCTTTATTGATCTTAGGTTGAGATAATGGAGTCCACCAATCATGGAATCCCTCTTGAGGGGAATCCTAGATCATTTTCTTCTTGGGGAAATATTGGTGCTCCATTTATGGCCACATTTTCCCTTCCAGGAGTTACAATTGGCCTGCTAGTCTGGCTTTTCTCAACCTTCGTCGTTCAAAATACTGTGATTCCATAGTAATCGAATCAGTGACCAGTTGATACTGAAATTGACCCTTCGCCTTCTTCTTCATTTGTTTCTCCCTACCCTTCTTCCTCTTCACTTGGGGAAAATAGTGATATTAGTAACCAAGTAGATGAGAAGAAGAAGAAAGGGAAGGAGAAGAAGAAGAAGAATTCAGTTAAGCAAGGGGGAAACCACGAATCATCTGGTGAAAATCCGCACAGTAAAGCTCCTAGATTTCCTTGCATAATTTACAAAGGAGACCATTTTCATCGAGAATGTCCATGCATCCCTCGGATCTTGAGAGATTAGTCCCCCCATTTGCACCATCTGGTGTCATCAACCTCTGGTGATCATGTAGACAGCACACCATCAACTAGTAATAGTGAAGTTCACGGACAGAAAGGAAAGGTCAAAACTCCATGTAGACTATGTGAAGGAGACCATACCCTTCCCTATTGTCCCTTTTTGGATGAGGCCATGAGAATCTTGCATAACCGTCTTGCTTCACCATAGCGACTTCCACCTGAATACAAGAAACTCTCACCAAGTCCTTTACTAGTCCAAAACCTGACTGTCATAACTCAATTGTCGGTCGAAACACCTATCATTGAGAGTGAATCTTCTGAGTCCATACCAGACCAAAGTCAGTCGGTCGATATGGTAGTCAACCCAGTTTTACCTTCAGAAGGTCCACCTTCAGATGATACCATTCCCAAAGAAAATGAAAATGATACCATTCAAATACTTTTTATTACTTTAGAGTCCGATGAACTTGGGGGCAATTTGTTTGTTCCTTCACAACAGGAAGAGAATCCCCCAGTTCTCGCTACTCAAGGAGTCAGTTCAACTATTTATTCGGTACCCGCTCCAAGCAGTCTAGTCACTTCCTTCGATTGGAATCGACTAGCAAGATCCTACCTTCCTTCTAAAGTACCATTCTGGATCATAGTACAAGTTCACAAAATGATCGTGTCTGGTACTATCATAGATGAAGGGGATTCAGTGAGTATCCTTTCCTCAACTGCTTGGAAAGTGCTTGGTTCACCATCACTTATTCCTGTTGCTCAGAATTTTTTAGGCTTTAACAAAGGAATCGTTTGACCGTTAGGGATCCTTCCTAAGTTACCGATAACTTTGAGAAGGAAAACCATTCACTTGAACGTGATGGTAGTCCAAGGACCATTAGACTACAATCTACTCCTTGGGTGTGACTATGTTTACAACATGGAAGCTATTGTCTCAACACTCTTTCGAGTGATGTGTTTCCCGCATGAAAGCAAAATTGTCACTGTTGACTAGCTTTCATTTCCCGGTTCAAGCTTAGCTTCATGTCAAACATCATCCCTAAATGGTCCTTTTGCATCGAGAATCTCTCTTCAACCTTCATTCCATCCACCTAATTACCGCAAGTAGTCTAGTGAATGTAACAAAGGTTAGGGGGCATGCACCCTTGTCTACTTTGGCAGACAAACCCAGCTGAAAAGATAGGTTTCCTTATAATTTATGTGATTGGAAGTGTTATCTGACACCATTCACCTTTGTCTATTTGATGGAAAATCCAAGGAAGTATTTTGTCTAACCGCTGACAAAAAGAACCCTGCTTAACCACAGTGATTTCCATATGGTTACTGGAGACTCTCCTTTTCTTGATGCCCGGGGGCATGCAAACCTTTTTATGCAAGAAACAAATGACATATTTCATTTTTTAGCTTTCTAGCTTTTTAACTTTTAGTTTTTTATTTTTTTAGTTTGTCAACTTCTTAGGTTAGGTGATTGGTCTGACACACCATTCACCTTTCTTTGCATCGTAGACGAAGCAAAGGAAGTGTTTTGTCTAGCCACTGATGAAACTATCCTACCTAACCTCAGTAGTTCCTTAGCTTTTTAGTTTTTTTAGCTTTTTAGCTTTTTATTTTTATCGTTTCTAACTCACATAAAAAGAAGCTGAGCATATGTTATCCCATGGTTCAAGCTCATTAAAAAATGAATTGCGCCATGAGGAATGTTAACGCAAGGTTCAAGCTCGCTAAAAAATAAACCCGCCATTGAGCATATGTTCCCCCAAAGTTCAAGCTCATTAGAAAATGAACCCACCTTCGGTAAATAACCTTTGTGATTTCCATAATATCAACCTCTTAATCCTTGGTTGTGTTCCTGCCATCACCTCCATTCTTTTGGCCAATCATACGCTTCCACTTGATTGTTTACCTTTTTGAGGAACACATACGATGAGTGGTCCTCTTAGCCACCCTCTTCACATCACCATGTTTTGAGAAGTTCCAAGCTTACCCGAAACCAGTTGCTACCCTAAACACCACTCGTTCCTCAAAAAATGAGTCTACTTTAAACTCTTTTCAGACTTGTTAAGTATGAAACGGTTGTCGAGCTATTGGCCTCTCCAGCTCGCTAAAGTGATTGGAAGTGCCATCCCTCCTGTATATTTTAATATTTTTTAGACCCGAGGGATTATCTCATGAAAAAGTTTGAGCACTTGTCTTTTCGGCTCGCTAAATTTATCGAAAAATCATCCCTATCGTATTATTTTATCCTTTTTCAGACTTAAGGGATTATGCTACGAAAAAGAACTACTGGAGTTTCCTTTTCGTCCCTTTTCAAATTCTCTAAACATGAAAAGGACCGAGTTATCCTTGTCGTTAAACTCTTTAAAGTAATAGCGACAAACTTGTCCACCCAGACAAGAATGAGTTTCACTATCACTAGGCTCGCTAAAACATAGCGACAGGTTTGCCTAAAGGGAAAATTATAGAACAAGCATATGTTATCCTCCTCAAGCTTGACAAAAATAAAGAGGTACTGGTCAGCAATGACTGGGGAAAAAGGGAAGAAAACTTAAATAATTTTATTGGTAGCAGGTCGCTCTTGAACATGACACTTTCACTCCATCACCATGATTGAGTCGGGTTGGGTTATTCCATTCGCCGGTCATATTACCATTGGTCCTCCATACCATCCATATTTTGGGGTTAATGCTACCAATCCATCTCAGTGTCACCGATATGTTCAAGAGAAGTCATTCAGAGAATTCACCATCAGTTAATGTCTCATCCACTGCAATACCTTCACCCTCCATTTTTCATGGCCGCCATTCCTGAACCTTGTATCGTCAGATCGTTTTTCACCTCCAGAAAATCATTTGCTTCATTTCATGTCGTTGATGTGGGATACATTAAGGCCCTCCTATGATGGGTCACTTCTTGTCGACATTAGCTCATTATCCAAGAAGTTGACTTAGAAACAACCCTTTTAGTACTTTGAAGCTTGCATGCCTCAATGGCAAGTTTCTCACTTCCGATGACAGGTTTATATCAATGGCCTTCGACCGAAAGATTTTACGTGGTGGTCAACATTGGATCATATATTCAAATCACATGAATTGTATTGTAGTACCTTGAGGGTCATTATCATTATCGGTGATTTCTCTCACGTCTATTAACAGCTTACATTATTGGCTGCTAATTAGGTGATGTCTATCCATGTTTGACTTCAGGACATCTTTTCACATGGATCGACTTGTACATCAAGCGAAGATTGGATGAGTTTGAAGACCCCGGATCTAGTTTCGTCCATCCGGGCTGTGATATATTCAGGAATATAAAGACATCAAATGTACACAGAAGATGCACAAATGATCATCCAAGTTAAGGGATGATGACGCTACATATAAAGAATCACCAGTCTGCAGTTGTAGTTGATTATCTATTCTATGTACATGAAAATGAATTTATAAAGTTGAGCATGGGAATGCCCACCTCAGCTAGATCATGGAAAATTATATTGTGATGATGTATCGTATTGTATCTTATACAGGTCACCTTCCAGGTCAAATACCTCGGATCCTCATGATAAAGCATTTCACCCAACATCAAAAGATTTACAACTTCATGCTTTAGGGAGCAACTGTTATAGACATATTTGGGCACTGCAACCCCAATATTAGATGTCGATAAACCAAGGGCTCTTTAACCCCTAAAAGTATTGTTTCATACCCTAAAGGATCATGGTCAACTGATAACATCATTCCCCAGAAGTTCCACCTGAAAAACCACTCAGAACTAGCCAAAACTAGACCATAATGACTGCTCCACTGTCATGGTGCGATTCATACTAACTCCTACACTAGCTAGGTGTGATGCAAACTGAAGAGGCCTTCTGTGGGGTGCGATAAGTGAGAATGGACAAATGTCTGAGACAATTTGCTAAGTGGATGCTCATGGAATCTCCTAGAAAGTTCTCCTATGACACTTGCCTCTCTGAATTCACCCAAGGATGAGTAAGAGATCCAAGAAATCTCCAAGTGGAACCAAGAACAACAAGTGGAATGACACTAATAAAAAACCCAGAGATGACTCACACCCTTGCAGACATCTATAAATAGATCCCTCATCTGAGAGATCTAGAGGCTGGAATTTTGTAATTTGTAAGGAAGTGTTGATAATTTGTCTTTGAGAAGGAACATTGTATTGTTGGGTGATCTTGCTTTTCATGAGGTGAAGAGGGCTTTGTTGCTGGGAGGATGATGCTGGATCAGACAACTGGGTTGTAATTCTCCCTTCTATTTCAATAAAGTTCTTTGAGTTTTCCTCCATACAATTGTGTATTTGTGAATGTTGTTATTTGTAAATGCCATTGTATGTTCATTGTATTTCTTATCCTGCAATGCTTATGATATAATAGATCAAGATGCTTTGATGGTGTTTTGTTACTTTGTCTCTACAGGTATTCTCTAAGCGGGATAAGTAGGAAAGGAGTTGCAAGCTCTGTCGAGGAGGAGAGAGTTCAAGCAAGGAGTCAAGCGGAAGATCTAGGTTGGTTTCTTTGCCTCTCTCTTATCTATCATACATAGAGGAAATTCCAAATTTCTTTGACTGTTTGTTTCTAGGATAGCTGCCAATCTTAGAGGACTAGCAGATCGAAAAGACACTAGTTTTCCCGGAAACACTACCTGCACAACCATTTCAAACTTCCAACAATAAAACACATCAATCCACTTACAGTGTTGAGGTATTGAAAAATGATTCACCAACTACCATTAAAGAACAACAACCAAAAGAGGAAGACTCAGATAAGGTGCAAGAATCATGGATATTTGTCGATAAAGAGCAGTTGTTGGAACCTGAGATTGAAAAGTTTCATGCATGGCTATCACCAGATTATATGAATGGAGATCACATCTTTGTGTACTTGCATGGCATGATAGAAGGAAGCCAAGGAAGACAAGATTACAATGAATCTTGGTTCAAGGCAGTCATCAGATCCCAATGATCAATTCTTCAGTATCTTTCGAGATCATCTCAATCAAGGAAATTGGTCTCTCATATATTGGTACACATCAAAGAGTATATTTCAAACCTGCATATGAGTTTATCTATCATCTTGTTACACACATGGTTCCATTGGAAGTATTCATATACTTGAACAATATTTCTTTTTCAAGTAGAGTAGGACATATATAAAATAAAAAGTAAAATAAAAAAAATTAAAGAGAAAAATAGTTCCTATTGTGAAAACTAGCTTGTTGGCGCAATTGAACATGAGCTTTACTTGAAAACTAGGCAACTAGCAAGCAACGTTCACAATAAGTTCTGCAATTTTATGATGGTTTCAATCTTTTATTATGTTTCATCAAATCATTTTTGGTTCTATGCTCGAGTTGGCTGATGTGGGATTCCTTAATGCACACCTTCCAATAGATCTTGTCCCATTGACCTCAACACATTTTATGGGATCAAGATAAAATATTATTTGGAGTGCCTTGGAACTTGCATAAATCAATGGCAAGCCTTCTCGTTGAAAGAAATGGGAATACAACAATGTCTCTTGATTTTCGGACCTTGTAGGTGACTCGAATTCAACACTCATTCGTTCCTGTCAATATGCACTCAGGTACCTTGACACTCATTTACATTATCAATGAGTTGTCTCACATTGGTTAATGATTTTCATTAATGATCGGTAATCCAATGATTTTTTTCCATGCTTTACTTTTGCACATTCATTCACATGGTAAGAATTTTACCATGAATTTTGGTTTTGGATGAAGATTAATGGTTTTATGGAATCAACAACAACTTGCAGCAATATATTTTATCGGTTTCTTGTAGCAACATGTTCATCTTTTTGTCATTCAACAACAGCATGATGGTGCCATTACAACAACTTTTCATTCATTTCTTTTTCAAGCAAAACAAAAAATTTTGGCGTATTTCAGTCAATAGGCATTATGTATCATGGTTTCTACTTCAACATACAGTAAACAATCCAAATAAGAAATTCCAACTCAGAGAAAACTACTTTCTGAAAAAATTGACATTTTCTGCAACAACTACAGAAAGTTGCAGTTTTTGCAGCTACTGCTATAACAACTTGTTTTTGTTGTAGCAGTTTGTTCCTGAGGTAGTTTTGGCACAAATATTGCAAGAGATTGGAGGAGATATAAGACATTCTAAGCTTCTGGGTTTTCTCAAAATATTGTAAATTGAGTCAAGTGCAAACAAAATTCCAAAAAAAATGCAATTTTCTAGGAATTTTCAGTGGGATTTTAAGGCAGATTTTTATTTTTCACCATTATGGACAGATTAGGCCAGATTTCAGTATTTTTCAACAGTAGCGCATTTCATTCATCAAAATGGGATTCTAAAAGATTGAGGCATTAAAAAAGGTAAAAATACATCATTTACTTTTTGAACCACTCAATTTTGTCTTAAAATGAGTTCGTGGCATATGTTTTTATTGCAACACAACGCAATGTGAAGGGTGAAACAAGGCAGAAATTGATTTGACCATATCTTGCAAATCATGCATCTGTTGGTCCTAAAATTTTTATGGTAAATGAATTGAGTTAGGTTAAATAAATTTAGAGATATTCCAGTGTGTATTTTTCAAGAGATTTCACCTACATCCATTTCTCAATTTTCCCGAAATTCGTGCACCCACTAGCCAAGATCTTTTGTGGGAACATGCATAATATTAATGGTAACAATCTTAGACAATTCCAGGATAATCTGATTTACCATTTGAAATAAATTGGAAAAACAAGTTTGCTACATGAAAAATATACATTTTGTGGAGCAAGTTCAAAGTTGAGGTCAACGCATCATGGAGCAGAGTACCTGGCCAAATCAACACTAAATCAACAATCAGGTCATGTTCTCTTCTCCAATTCCAAAAGATAAACTTGAGGTAAAAATAGCCTTAAACTTTATAATTTGTTAAAATTTTTGGAAATTTTAATAAGAAATCTATTGTAAAACATGTGATCTATGTATTTCACCCTATCATATCCACATTCTTCAAACCATTTTCTCAATCCTTCATTCATATTCTACTTTGCATGCATAATCAATCCCAATAATTGTTTCCAACCTTCATTCCTTATTGGATACTCTACAAACCTTGTTATGGTTGAGCCCCATCCCATGATTGCATAATGTTTTCCTTCATAAGGTCTTATGTTTTCCCTAGTAATAATGTTGTCTCCCACCATTCTCATGTTCAACTCTTTCTTATTCCTGCAATATAAATTGATTAGTATCTTCTTGATGAAAAATTTGGCCTTTTAAGCCTTCATATGAGACTATTTCAAATGTGGAGATGATTTTCTTAATGAACCATCATAGTACATGGTTGTAGCACATGATCAAAAAGTACATGGGGCATTTGGATTATGTGTCATATTGTTCATCTTCAGATTTCTAATGGAAGCTAAGAAATTATGAGTACAAAGCCACAAGAAGAACAAGGTTGTAAGAAGGTTTTGTTCACACTCTTGAAATCAATTGGAAGTATATTTTAGGCTTTAATCAATTGTACAACTCTCACCTACAACTCTTATTCTATTTTATATGCAACTCATCTTGTCAAAGCTTCACATTGGAAAGTCTTCTTATTTCATTAGTTTGTGAGTTCTTGAAGAAACAATTTGATAACATTGTTGAAGTAGAATTGATTGCTATAAAAAAAAATGTTTCTATGCATGGATGATAAGAAGACAAGCATTATGGGTTGCAATTTACGATCATTTCCAACCATGCTAATGGGATGAATTTCACAAGGAGGGAAAGCACATTATATGGATGTAGTAAGAGTCTTGATGTGTTCTTCACAAAATGACATTCTATCAAGGGTTGAAAAAATTGTGCATAACTCAGTACTGATAATAACTTCATAAATAGTTTCCAAGTTATTGAAAGAGTTATAGTAAAAAAAAATGAATTTGCAAAGGTTTGGCAACAATGAAAATGTACTTGGATGTGCTACTCTGTGGGCACCCTTGCCCTGCACACAAAATTTATATGATAATATGCAAGGAGCTAATAAGTAATGCATGGATGTTTATTTTATTGGGGAAGAACAAATCATCAAGCATTGCTTCTACCTCTATAACATCCATGAGCAACCTAGTATGTGAAGACTTCAACTTATTTGAATTTCAAAAGAGGATGAGTAACTCTTATTTCTTATGACATAAAAGAAAATGTGGAAACAAACAGTTATGCTACCAGATCTGTAATCTTGAAAAAATAAAAGAGAAAAGTGCATCTTATTGAGATAGAGGGTAAATATTTCTCTCTTGGATCTTTAGCCAAGGATGTAGTTAAAATGACAGAAAAAAGGAACGCAAGGAACCGGTTGGATTATGAAACTTTTCAATATTTTATTTTCATGAGGACATGCAAAATCTTTGGTGTGCGGCAATGTTGGGACTCCAAATTGTCATAATTCCATTAACTGAACTATCCATTTTACATCATTCCATTCATCCATTGTTAGCATTTTTAACCATATTCCTCCATAAAATGCACCAAATTTCCACATACATGTTTAAATGGCTAATTATTATTATTTGCATTATTTTTAATGAATTAAGAAGAAATTTTCATGGTTTTACTAATGATAGTTTAGCAAGTTCAAGTTGTTGCAAATTTGTCAAGTTTTCACAGCTACCTCCATGGTTGAGGTAGTAGCACCACTCTAGAATGAAATTTGACACATGGACATTGTTTCTAGAAGCTCCAATATGGATTGTGATTGGTCAAATTCCACCCAGCTCGCACATGTAAACCTCCAGGCAAAGATCAAGGGAAAATCACAGTAGTTTTGACTAGTCTACTTCAAACGTGTTTATGAGCAAATGAAGGTGAATCTTGGAAATCAAAAACATGTGTTTTGTTCAGAACGGCCCAATTAATTTTCTAATGAGAAGTTTTCCCAAATTCATTACCATTTTGGATACATTTCAGGTTCTTTGGAGCTCTATTTTGTAGGTTGTGTGAGCAAACGATGCACACGTGTCAATAAACGCCCAATCAAGCAAACAGAGGTAGGAATGGATTGTGCTTCATCAAATTCATGGCAATTAGGTGTCCATTAAGTTCTGATCTTTAGCCATATGAATATCCATGAAGTTACATTATAATCACTATATAAACACGTTATTGAACAAAGAAGGGGATAATTTTTTATGCGACTGTAATACTGTGTTAGAAACTCTGTTTTTATTACCTGAATGAAGATGCATATTAAAATTCTAATGCATGGTTAGTTGATACCTGAAGTTGATACCATCTGTTGTGGAGGTCCCCTACAACAGAAGAGGTTATGTTTTATTTTATAATTTGCAATTAGATTCTTTCACAGTTTTGATTTCGTAGATTCAATTGTTATGCTTTTATTATGATATTTCATTATCGTTTCATTATAGACACTTAAATCATCTCTGTCTTCTCTTTAATTAGTTTCCAGCATTCTATAGAATAAGTGTTTGTATCTTTAGATATTAATTAGTTTCCAGCATTCCATAATATAGGTACTTTGTATATTCTAGTTCGTTTCCATGGTTTTTAGCATAGATTTTTGGCTTAAATAGATGAACAATTATTTCTAGAATTGTCATTTCATTTCCCACACTTCCTTTTCAATTACAATAGGTGTCAAGCCGACGTAGATTTATTTTCTTTTGAAGATAGATTAAATCTCTTTTTGCATAGACGTTTATCATAGATTATATTTTCCTTCTTTCATCTAAGCAATAGAAGATTTCTTTCAAATAGGTTCTTTCTTGCAAATTAAGTAGTTTATTTTTCAATTGTAATTTAAAGATTCTTTTTTCCTGAGTTTAAAATTGTAATTTATTTCTAATGATTTCAATAATTTATCAATTTGCTTATTTTCATTAATGTAGATTTCATTCACATAAAAATTTCCAAAAGACAAAAATATTGAAGTTGTTTCCTTTTTTTTAGAATTTTAGTTTTTCTTCTTAATTCATTCTTAGCAAGTAAATTGGTTAAGATTTAAAATTAGATTCAACTTATTTAAATTAGAATTCAGTTTAAATCATCATGATCTTTTACATTTCATCAAAAAGGACAAACAACGCACAAAATGACAAGCATCATAATAAATTGAGAGTAAGAATGGTTTTTAGCATATATAGTGCATTGCACTTCATAAGTTTACCAACTCTAGTCGATAATTTATGTTTCCAATTTAAGAATAATAAATTAACTAAACACAAATTATGAAACCTATGACTAATATTTAGCCCTAAACATGGTGTACTACACAGTACGCATTCCTAAGTGACATTGATGAATTCCTTACCTCTTGGAACTTGGCACTGCATAATCCCAAAGGATAGTCTCCTTCAACTATAAATTGAATACTCTCATAGCACAGTCACTTCATCTTGCTAGTTACACTTTCCCAATGCAAAATACTAATCAAACCTTCCTTGTATTGCACACTGCACACTACACAGTTGTAGTGAACAATGGGGTAATTTTTGGACCCTTGCAAAACCCAACTACTCAATTCCTTCAACCTCCCTCTTAGTTACTATGCACCTCGTAGTTAGAGTGCCCAAGCTTGCCACCCTTAGCTCTTGTAGAGATTAATTGTGCAATTCCTTTCCTAATCTTGCCTCCAATGAACATAGTGAATTTCTAATGGACATTGGGGTCATCCTTTAGTCCCTGCATTTCTCAACTACCCAATACGTGGATCCTTCCCTCAAGCACTACACATTGTGCAAACACAATGCCTAAGTCTGATCTCTTTTCCCTCTAGAATTTTCCAATGCACAATCCGTACCTTGCCTCTTCCTTGCCACTATCCCTTACATAATCATAGTGTTCAGACCCTCACTCCCTGCTTGTTGTCTCTCTGCATTGCACATTCCCAGACTTCTCCCTCAATCCTTGTGTAACATCCCATCACAATTAGCATGTTATTGAACAAGCACAAATAGAATAGGTGATTATGGGATTGATGTTTTCTTGTCATTAATGAACTTTATTTTTAGGTGATGTCAACGTATCATCATTTTGGGTGATGTAATTGTGAGTTAAATCCCTATCATTAATTGTCAACCCAGGGCTTGTAGAACTAACGAGGTATACATGTATTGTATGTACTAGATGGTTATTTACCAACATATATTAATCTAATGCAATTAAAACTAATTATAAAGCAAATTAAATCAATCTAATCCAAACAAAACCAAACATAAATAAATTGAAATCAAACTTGCACAAAAGAAATAACACTTGCTTGAAAATGAAAATCACACTTTCATAAATGAGATCACACCACACTTGCATAAATGAAATCACACTTGTAGAATTGAAATCACACCACGCTTGCATAAATGAAATCATACTTGTTGAATTGAAATCACACTTTATGAATTGAAATTACACTCACACATGCTGAAATGAAATCACACTTGCTGAAAGGAAAAGCACACTTCCATAAAATCAAGAGACACTTACTGGAAATAAATGAAATCATAACTATACTTTGTTACAATTATGTACAAAAGTGTGCAAACTGTGGTTGATGAGGGCCCTCCATTCCTTAGCAAGCACACTGAACAACTCTCATGTCTTGGTGATCAAAGTGGAAGTATGTATTTCATAAAATGAAGTTACAAGAATTCTCTCTCCTCACTTTACATCTTTGATGAAACTTGGAACCTCCAACTAACAACTAGCAACTAGCTACTTATAACAACACTAGCTTGCATCTAACAACCCTTTGTATGAAGGGTGCACTCCTATTTATACAAAAATTGAGGATAGCTATATCAACAATATAGACCCCTATATCTCTCCTAAATCCACATTTATCTCTTGTGGTTGTAGCCAATCTCCTAAAAGTGTAAGATACAAATCCTCTTAAAAATCCTCTCATCCATGATTCTTCTCCTTTGAATGTGCATAGTTAATGATCCAAATCTTCTACAATTATTCCACAAATCCTTATAAATTGGAATCTGAAATTCGAATTTGTGGTTGGGTGGCCACGTAGGATCCTTCTAGAATCTCCAAGTAGGCCTACAATATCACAAAACTCATAACACTTTTAGATATATATGAAAATATGTTAATTTCCTAATATTCACTTAAAATACTTAAAATCAATGACTTGGAAAATAATAATAATAATAATAAACCGATGTGATTATGAAAATGGTTACTTAATGTGAGGTTATGGGGTTATAGAGTTACAGAATGAGGATGAAATGATGGAAATGTGGGTAAAAGTGGATGACATTTTGGAGGCCCAACATACCATGCAATTGAATTTGTTGCATGTCCTCTGTTGGCTGATAAAAGGTGCCTTTTAAAACTCCTAATTATCCCACATTAATCATCAACTCGGGCAAGTCCTCTTATTTCAAGAGTGTACATAGTATGTGGCTTCTATAATTCAGACAGTAATGTTTCTTAAATTGTAGTATAGATATTTGACACAAGAATAAATGAATGCATCTAATAAACTCCAATTGCAATTATTAAAGGAAATATCAAAACTCAATCCTCTACTGAAATCAAATCTTACAGTAATTCAAGTAACAACAGCATCAACCGAGAGCACATTAACAATAACTCACCTCTCCTTAGCTGATTCAATCTAAATTATACTCAATCTCTATGAAGCAATCAAAATAGGAATGATATCAATCTGAGAGTCCAATAGCGACAATCGAACTCTTACAGTTGATTAAAACAATGTGATTAACTATCTAAATAAATCACTCTGTAATAAACATAACTTGAATCAAATGACAGCACTGTAAAACATATAAAGAACATACACTACTTCAATACAGGGAATGATAAACAACAAATAAAGTAAACTCACAGAAATAGGAAATTATCAAACCAACCAAACTTTAGAAGAATAAAAAATATAATACAAAAAAGCAGTTAATCCACCGGAGGCCAGGCCCTTAGCCACCAGTGAACACTGTTGAGCTACTTCAGATAATGCGAGGGAACAAAAATTTCAATTATATATTAATGATCGAACTTAAGTACCATTACAATATGGTTGTGTTCTCTAAATAGTGAGAGTCTATAATTAAAATTACAATTTGAAAAATAAGAGAGATCCGTCCCCTTTCTTCCTACAATTGCTTCCTTTTATAATCAAAAAGGGGTAAAGGGTAAATGATAAATGAGATCCCTTAAGATCTCCTGATCCTGAGGGATTTGTAACTAATTGCTAACTTCATACATCTTTCCTATTTTGCAATGATCCCTCTGATTCACCCTTAGCCTTGTACACAACTGACGCGTTCCTTCCTTTGTTTATCGGATTTTTGATGTTCCATTGTTAGGGAACAACAATTGTTCCTTTTATCACTTTCCTACATAAAGAAGGGTAAAAGTTAGCTAAATCGTAACTGCAAATAATTCATCTGTTTCTTACCATAATTCCTCAATATATCAACACGTTAAGATATGAAAATGATAGGAATCAAGGAAAAAGGTAATGAAATTAATAGTAAATACATACCCATTTTGCAACTCAACATACTCCCCTACTTATCATGTTTCATGTCCTCATGAAATGTAAATAATTCTGATGGAGTGCAGTTAAAGAGTAGGTTGGAGAAGGAGCATCAGAAATTGGTCTGATATCATGATGTTGAGCTAGGAGTGCAAAAGCAGGCCCTTCCTTTCCTTTAGGAAATTTGGAGATAGCCGTATAACCTTCATGAGGATACCAAATGATGGGGCTACGAAACTGACACCCTAACCAATAAGGTCTCTGTAATTAAAAGGCTCCCTATCCTACACACTACTAGCGGAGACCATCCACCTGAGCTTCAATGCAACCAGAGAGCTTTCTTGAATGGACTGAAAATATGATACTCCATTCTGAACAATCTCCTTATGAATAGGCCCTAAAATTTGAATCACCCCTTTGCCTTGTCATCATACTCTTATGATTGGCAAGCATTTGCAAAGGGTGCTTGTGTTCACTTCTTACCCAAAGATCCAATCCATGCTCTTGTCTTTGGAATGTGCTATGAGCCTTAAACCATTTAAGTTGGTTGACTGCAAATGAGATAAAGGCTTGGAATTGAACATCTCCCACAAAAGGGTTAGGGTGCTTTTCCACCTTGTTCTCTAATAAAAAATTGTGCTGGTAAAATTCAGAAAGACGCCTTTGAACCTTTACACCATGTTGTTTGCAACAATTTATAAAATCTTCAACTATTTTTAATTCCATTGGTTTTCCAACTCTTACGACTTTAATTTTCAACATCAAGTATCGTTCTAACAAAAAAAAGGCATAATTAGTGGAGGGAACCCTACATGCCAAGATATATGTATATAATGAGCAGATGGTGTCTATCTGACCTATGACCCTATCTAGTTTGAGCTTGATTCTCTCTATTTTCTCTTCTGCTTTTTTGCATCTATCGAAGGTCTCGCTCTCTGTTGCGTTCATTTCCCAAGGCTGTCTCTACAGCTCTTCATATTTCTATTGGGAAACACTTTCTTGTTCAAGCCGTTCTAATGCGAGCCAAACCTATGCTAATTCTTCCTGAAGATTTAGTATAATGGGGTCATTGTGTGTCATGACGTCTTTAGCTTCTATGCATGTCTGAGTGCTTATGCTATGAGAAAGGATGTTTTATGTCTGAATCTCTTTATTATGGGAGGTCCAAGCCTCTGTCTAAGTAGCCATGATATAAGAGGGTACATCCTCTAGCTGAGTGGTTACGTCCACTAAAATTGCATGTTGTTCCTCTTGAATGATGACTAGTTGAGTGGGTATGGGCTCAATTTGAGTCCCTGTAACCCTACCTTCATATAACTCTGTCTATAGAGCTACATTTACTGTCTCTAAGGTTTTCTTCGGAACCTTTCCCATTAATATTTATTTTATTTTTCTTCTGAGCCTTTTTACGATTTTGCAAAGCTTCTACTATTCTTTCCTATGATTTTTCAATTTGGTTCTATACTTTTTCGGAGTAGCAATTGTTCTCCTGACAGTCTCATTAATAGTTTCTACTTCTAAAGAGCCTGGTTGCTCACCTTGGCTCTGTTCTAAAAGGATTGTATCTCCTAATTGATTATCGGCTTCTCGAAGCATCTCTGTCTCTACTTCTTATTCTTGGCCTATGTTCTCTATGCTTAGGCCTACCTAGCTGTTTTCCACTGGAAGCGTGTCACCAGATTGGTTCTCTGCTTCCTGAATGGCCTCTACAACTATTTCAGCTTCACGACTTGCATCTTTTGAGGGAAATAGAATTCTTGTATCGCCAAAATTCTCAAGAGATTGGGTTACTCCTAAATTAAGATTGAATGGGCTTTCAGGCTGCATGTAATCATTCATGTTGGCCAGGACTTGGGCCAATTCAAAATCGCACAAAAAATCACCTTGGGGACTCATGTTTGGTGTTGAGGGAAGTCCCAATTCGTTTCTTTGTTCATCTCAGGAATGCCCTGTTCCTTCCTCATGGTCTGATTCAGGGTTATCCTGTCCTTCTAACTCTAGCTGCAAGTATTATCCACTAATTGGGCTGAATAATTCTATGGGTTGACTAATGCTACCTTGAGGATTTTTCAGGCGCTCCCAGTTTTAACCTCAACCTTGAGGATCGTCTGTGCTTGTGAGGTATGTTCCTTAAAAGGGAAATCCTCTTTCTTTTTGGCACATGGTTAGGTGATGGCAGGGCTATGCCTCCTTCAAGGGCTAATATTAGATCATCCCAGCTTGATTGTTGTTGGGCGAGGTTATAGCTAACTATTAGCCTGATCAAACAGTGGTGGATCACTACATTTTCAATGTGTTGGGACCGCCTCATCCTCTTTGCAGTAAAGAATTCAACAATGCAGGTAAATTAACAGAGCACTTTCGTTTTAGAACTGCTAAAAGTTTGAGTTGACGTAGCCTTACCATGTCTTTACACCCGTCGCAGGTAATGTAGTTCTAGATGATTCGTGCTAATTCCCCCCATGGTTCTCCAAGAGAAGATGCACGAATGCATTTTCCCTTTTTGATCGGCTCCTATCCTTCGTCCCTAACATCTTTAATAGTGTCATGTAGCTTCAATCACTTACCAACCCATACTAGTCCTTCTTCCAGTAAGTCGGTTACTTCTGCTATCACAACGTCTGATACAGTGATTTGCCTGCCCCTTACCATGGATTGTCCATTCTATAAATTCCATAAGAACTTGATGGAAACTTCCTCGTTGGGTGGTTGAAATCTCATAAAGCATGCTATCCATCTGGCTCGAGATAAAATTTCCCTGGCTTCATTGGAAACAGCCAATATTAGAGGTTCTCTACGTATTGTTCTTCCTCCCATTATGCTTGAATTCTGCAAATGATAAGTGTAGCAGGGAAAGCACAATGACAAACAGAGTTGAGTGATGGAATAACAAATGGTTGTAATAGCTCTATCAGGTGATAATTTATAAATGTAAATACCGTTATTAAGGGCTATTATAATACCACATGCTTTGTGATCATGAAATGTCATATTGATCTAGGTGGATGTTGGTGGCCACCCACCTATCCAATTTGGACCCCCACAACTGTCTCTTTCAGTTTTTCAGTTTCCTTAATTATAGCATAGTTTACTATTTTTAGCAGTTTTTCGGGTCCTAAACTTCTGGAGCCGTTTTGAGGCCCTAAACGACCTTTTTTTTGGGAAATCTACCACCACCAGTGATTTTCTATCTAAAATCATCTTATTCGTCGTAGTCTTCGGAGAGATCTTTCCAACGGGCTATCATGCGTCTCAAACAGAGATAATATGACCAATTCGCGACCCCGGGAAGTTGGCTATCCAACTCACCCCAACGGGGCCCACAAACTCTTGGTGTTACATCTCCTCGGTTTAGGGTTTTGGTTGTTTAGGGTTTTCTCTTATTGTTCAATAATAAAAATGCCCTTGAGCCTCATTGTAAGACAGTTCAGAGGCATGTAGCCGCCACATCTCTTCTCAGAGATAAGCTACCATCGCCTGTAGAGCTATAAAAAGGGTCTCTTTCACCTCTAGTTACCTCACATTAATATGTCAATCCGGGAACCTCTGGCTATTTCAAAGAGTGTCTCAGTCTAAGGCTTATCACTTGTTAGAGTAATGCTTGTAGTACAACTGTTTAAAAGCTACAAAAGTAAATAGATGTGTGTCTACACCTTAACTACTTCAAAAGGCTAAATCACACCAAGCATTGCATCAGTCAAAGGTTCGGTAGCATTAACCCATCCTTTTCATAACTGATGAGAACAGATCTGAGGTCTGGGATCCAGGTAGCAGATGCTGGGGCTCACTACAGCCTGAGATCGTTCGTAATGAATAGAAATGAAACGACAAGTAAAGGACATAGCAATGAAATAGAACAGCACATCAGCCAAGGGTTCGGTAGCAATAACCCGTCCCTTTCATAGCTGATGGGAGCAGATCAAAGGTCTGGGAGCCAGATAGCAGATGCTGATGCTCACTACAGCCTGAGACTGTCCTTAAGAAATGGCAAGTAAATAAAACAGCAAATCAGCAATCTTGAAATGGAACAGCAATTGAAATGGAACAACAACTAAAATGGAACAGCAACTAAATGGAACAGCAATTTAGAAATGGAACAAAAACTAAATGGAACAGCTGTTTAGAAATGGAACAACAGTTAAAATAAGCAATAACCAAGTTCATCAAGCTGTAACTCTATTTAATCACTCTAATCAAAACATCAACCCTTCGCTCTTAGAAGATATACACACACTATGGAACAACACTACCGATTAAAACCATAGAAACACAACGTGCTGAATCTAATTTAGTTATTGCTCTAAATAAAAACATATGATTGCATCTCAAAGTGAACACAGTAACATTTAAGGATTCAATAATCATGTGAAATCAGAATTTTCAAGATAACTGTTGTAATGCTAAAGCATAATCGCATCAAACTCTGTAATGGAATGACAGTATCCTGTAGAGATTAATCAACACTTAAAGGATTGATAACATGGTACAGCATCAATATCAGACTTTTGTTTGTAGGAACATTAAACGAGTTAAACATAACAGAGCATGTAATATAACGTTCTTAAAACACAAAAGATTATCAGATTATGTCTATGAACAAACCACACAGAAACCACGCGTAATGGTACAAGAGCAAGTGTCCTCCAGGGCCGAGCCCTTAGCCTCTAGGGTACACCGCTTAAGATTGATCCAGGCTCAAAGATAAAAGAGTAACCAAGTCTGTATTAATGCATGAAATAAAATTACAGGAACTCAAGTCTTCAACAGAACATAAAGATCATAGTCTTGATCTTTCTTAAAAGAAATTACATAAAAAGTCCTCCTCCTAGCCAACAGCGCTATCCCTTATATAAGGAAGATGGTAGAGCTATCTAGATACAAAAAATAGATAAAATAGCGATCCCTCGCGATCTAAGATCCTGAGGGATTCACAGAATCGTTAATCCTGCATCACTTCTTTCCTTTTCTGCTTCGTGTTGGTATCTCCGCTTCCTTTCCTGGGTTGATCCGTTTTGATCCGGTTTGCTTGTGGTCTCCCGTCAAAGGGATAGCAGTTAGCTCATCCTTGTCTTTTCCTTTGGGATGGCCACCTTCCGTTTTTCTTCCCTCCTGCACATAGGAATGACAATTATCAGCGTTTCCTATTAATCTCTCGTGTTTCGTTATAAATACTCATTATTATCTAAGTTTCTAATGTAAAAGGCTTTTAAGTTCTAATGAAAAGATACTAAAATAACCATCGAAACATACCTTCTTTGATACTCCACACACCCCCAACTTACCCTTTTTCATGGCCTCATGAAAACATTGTAGTTGACATGCAAAGCAGTGAGTGAATAGGCTGGAGATGGAATCGGGTGTGGGGGCCTACAGTCGTGATGTGAAATTAAGTGATCAAAGAAATGGCCTGTCTGGCCCTCAGGCATCTCATACAGGGCTTGGTATCCGGGTCCAGGATGCTAAATGATTGGACTCTGGAACCTATATCCTAACCAGGATGGCCCTGCCCTCAAAAAAATTTCGCCATAGAGAGGGAATCGGTTAGCAGCAAGCTTAAAATTCTCATGCTTAAATGGTTCTCTGAGCTGGATGTTCGGATTAGATACTCGATATCAAAATTTAGCTGCTTCAACGACAGGGTCTTTAATGGAGGAAAATAATTCAAGCCCCTACCGAATGATTGCTTCATGTGTGGGTCCTAATGCTTCAGTCACTCCTAGAGCCCTCATGAGATTTCTATGTCTCCTCCATAACTATTCTAGGTCTCTAGGCTCAGCTCTTACCCATAGGTCTAATCCGTTTTCTTGTTTTTGAAAAACAATGTAGGCTTTAAGCCATTTAATTTGATTGACTGCAAATGAAATAAATGCTTGCAATTGAATATCCCCAATAAAAGGGCCAGGGTTCAGCTCGGTCTCTTGTTCTAGTACAAGGTTATGCAAGTAAAATTCACACAATAACCTTTGCACTTTTACCCCATAATGTTTACAGCAATTATATAAATCATTTATAGTGTTAATTTGTATGGGAGCACCTGCTTTAATAGCCTTTATTTTCAATTGTAAATACCTTTCCATTAGAAATAGGGCATAGTTCTTGGCAGGGGCTCTACATGCTAGGACGTCATTGTACAGAGAACACAAGGTATCCATCTGTTTAATAAATACATCTAATCTATGGGTTACCTTGGCAACTTTCTCTTGTTCCCTTCGCCATCCTTCGAAAGCTTGGCTTTCAGATAAGTTGACGTTCCTTAGCTGCTGCTATAGTTCTTCATATTTTTCTTGGGGGACCGTTTTCTCCCTAAGATTTTCTGCTTCTTGCTAGGCCTGCTTCAAATGTTTGTGAAGGGTTCTTGTTTTCGGGTCCTTCTTCCATGCATCTGTGGAGGCCGAGAGCTTTACTTGAACTTTCCTATTGCGCTTCTTCGAGTTCAAAACCTTTATTACTCCCGAAGGTGGTGCCTCCGTCTGAACCATCTTATCATCTTTTTCAATTTTAACACGAACTCCAACCCACTGCTGTTCCTTTTCAAATGGAACAGCAGTCTGCTCTTCTGCTTCATTTGGAACAGCAGTTTGTTTTTCAACTTCATTTGGAACAGCAGTTTGGATTTTGTCATGGTTTTGAACAATGGGACGAGTTCTGGTCCTCCGCCTCTTGCCCTTAAGGGATCTTACTGGTGTGGTCAGACCTTTTCTTCCTGAAGTCCTTTTCACCTTTTTCCTTGATTTTAAAATCCTAATCTGCTGGTGGAGCTGGACTATTATGTTCAACAATGTCCGTTGTTCCCTTCGTAATTCCCTTATTTTCATCATCTCTTCAGAAAGAACAGCAGGTTGTTCGCTATGGATTGGACTGTGGCTAGCTTCCTATTTTCTTCCTGAGGTGGTTGTTCCGGGGTAAGAACCTTGCTTGGCTCTGTTATTTCTTGGGCTAATTCTTCTTCTGCCCTTATTTCCTCTAGACTTTCTTATGGTGCCTTCTGATTAGGAATGAGTTGTTCCTGCTCAGTATTTTCTGATATCTTCTCATTATGAACGGACAAATTTTCTACTTCCACCTCTTCTGCATGCAATTCCTCAGGTGCATCTTTCTCCTGGGTTTTCTCTACGGCATGGAGGTTTGATGGACTCAGGGGTTGGCCATATTCGCCCATATTGGCCAAAATGTTGGCCAATTCATCTTCCCCTAACGGGTCTTGTAATGGGATTCCTTCCTGCTGTTCCATTCCTTCCTCCTGCTCAGACTGCTCAATCTATTTTTTCTCATCTCCTTCCTCTTCAGACTGCTCAATCTCTTTCTTCTCGTCTCCTTCCTCTTCAGACTACTCATCCTTTTCTTCTTATTTCCCTGCAGATTGCTCTGCCTCCTCTTCTTCTTCTTTTGTTTATGCCTCTGCAGACTCCTCTTCTCCCTCGATGTCTTCTTCTTCCGTTTCTGTCTCTACAGACTGCTCTGCTTCCTCGCCGGTTTCTTCTTCCATCTCTATCTCTGCAGCCTGCTCTACTTCCTCGTTGTTTTCTTCCTCCGTTTTTGTCTCTGCAGACAGCTCATCTTTGATTTCTATTGCTTGGCTCGTGCCTTCCTAGGGCTTCTCCAGCCCTCCTCGTAGCCATGCGAGCCTTGCCGACTTTCTACATTTTTTTGGTTGTTCGGGTGTACTAGCGTCATGTTTCCGCTTTCCAGGTCGTTTTTCAGGTTGTTCTTTTGTGCAAGTGTCCTGCTTCCTTTTTTTTGAACGTTGGGGTGTGCTATCAACTTGTTTTCGTTTTTTCGGGCGTCCAGATGTGGTCGTCCCTCTATTGATGATGGCAATTAGTTATTCCCAGCTGCTCTGCTACTGGGTGAGACTATAATTAACTATCAACCGAATTAATATGTGGTAGCTAACAACTGATTCTACGTGTTGTGCCCTTTTCATAATTTGTGTAACTTCATGCAATAGTGAATTCAACAATGCAGGTAAATTCATAGAACATTTTTGTTTTAAGACAGCTAGGAGTTTAAGATGTCGTGGTCTTACCACGTCTTTTCTGCCTTCACAAGTGATATAGCTTTGGATGATTTTTGCCAATTCCGCCCATGGCTCTCCTAGCGTTGTTGGTAGCACCCCCTTTCCTCAAATTGTCAAACTTTGGCCCTCGTCCTGAAAAATTTCTAAAATCTTCTGCAGCCTTTCCTTCTTTATTGTCCATACTGGTCCCGTGGTTGGTAGTCCCATGACTCTTGCTATTATGTCATCATTGACTGCTATTCGCCTTCCTCTTACTGTGGAGTAGTCTTCCTGTAAATTCTGTAAAAATTCTCTCGCTACTGTTTGATTGGACTCCTTTTTGTGGTTGAGATAGGTCAACCATCCTGCTTTCTTCAGGATTCTTCGGGCTGCAGCCGAAACAATTAATACTTACGGTTCTCCGCAGACTAACCTTTCTCCCATAGTTTCACTGTAGATTCTGAAAGAAACAGCAGTTGTTTGTTGAAACGTAGAGAAGCTGGTGGCGTATTACTCGTTCAAATTCTAATGCAACGGCGTATGCAGTGGAAATGGCTTCGAACAGTAGCTCATGCAAAAGAAAACAAAAATAGAAAAAGATAATACCATTGAGCCATGCTGTGCCCAAGTACACAATTTCTCAAATAACGGACTGACACGTGCTCTGGGGAATGATGAGGTTACCTCCCCCCCCACAGTGTGATAGGTTGTCCCAGCCGTCAAATAAAGGAGCAGCGTCTGTTCTGCTGCGAGGTCTTTATGGAACAGCGTATGGCAATATACCATGCTTACAAAAACAGCCTATTACTGAAATCGAGGTATAAAGTTAGATCGCTTTTAATACGTAAGGGACTGCGGTGATTTCATGGAAGTTCGGGGATACGACATTTTCCATAAATAGCGAGTCTCATACGGTCACTGTCACTAGCTCCGTAATGATTGGTGATAATATATAGTCATGCGCTATATGGTTGGGTAATTATATAGTTAATTATCACGTCATAAGAAACAAAAGGATGTAATCTTCTTACCTATTGGTGTAAAAATACGACTTCAATACCATTAACAGTGCTCTGCTGCCAACAGGTGTCCATAACCTTGGCATAGTTGTTTGTTTCACCCCTGGAACCATAGTTCTTTGTGTATGCCAGGAAGCGTTGTATAATGTCAAAATGTAGGCCACTATGCTGGCTTGGTGACCAGTTAGTCATAATGCCATTCACGAGGGAGGAGCGAATAGTGGGCAGGCCGGCTCGTGGTGAGACCTCCTATTCCAAGGGTTATTTGTTTGATATATATTTTGGACCATTTCCCAGGTGTGGTGGCTCTAGTGGGAATGCCACTTCGCTTCCATCCTGATGATCATGGTAGCCCAGCTCGTAATGAGACTTCCTATCCTGCAATTTGACAATTTTTAGAAACCCTGTTTTGCTTCCTTCTTTTTTCTTCTTGTTTTTAATAGAGAGTCTTTCCTGTTTATACACAAAGGGTGGTTCAACACTCCTTAAGAGTAGGAATGGTGGAAGAAGTCTTAATATCCCAATAGAAAGGTATAGATCCTTTGATCTTATTGCCGAATGATAATCAAAAGAAAAAAAAAAGAGAACCATCATGATACAGATAACCAATCAGAACGGAGTTAGTAGAACAATGGCAGCAAAAGATGATAAATAAGCATGTCTTTCCCTGCGTCCTTTCACCAATTCAGGGCAGTGTCTTATAAACATAGCGATTTATGATTTATTGATGTTTGTATGTTGTGTTTTTGTTTCTATCACATAAGTGCATAGCCGTATTCCAAAAGACTTGAAAGAACATTAGCAATAAGCCTCCTCAATTTAGAATAGAAGGAATAAGCTGTTTCAAAATCATATGAGTAGTGCTCCTTTCAAGGAATGGCACAACAAGAGTTCACAGATGTTGTTTGTTTGGAGAAAGGAACAGTAGAAATCAACGGTGTTGTTCCTTTTGAAAAGGAACAACAAAATCAAACAAGTGTCGTTCCTTTGGAAAAAGACCGGCAGAAATCAAAAAGTGTTGTTCCTTTTGGAAACAGCAAAAACACACAAGTGTTGTTCCTTTTGAAAAAGGAACAGCAAAAATCACAAGTGTTGTTCTTGGAAAAAGGAACAACAAAAATCGCAAGTGTTGTTCCTTTTGGAAAAGGAACAACAAAAATCGCAAGTGCACTGTTCCTTTTGGAAAAGGAACAGCAAAAATCACAAGTGTTCCTTTTGGAAAAGGAACAGCAAAAATCACGTGTTCCTTTTGGAAAAGGAACAACAAAAATCACAAGTGCTGTTCCTTTTGGAAAATGAACAGCAAAAATCAAAAGTGTTGTTCCTTTTGGAAAACAAACAGTAAAAATCACAAGTGTTGTTCCTTTTGGAAAAGGAACAGCAAAAATCAAAAGTGTTGTTCCTTTTGGAAAAGGAACAGCAAAAATCACAAAAAAATCACAAGTGTTGTTCCTTTTGGAAAAGGAACAACAAAAATCAAGAGTGTTATTCCTCTTGAAAAAAAGGAACAGCAGAAGTAACAAAACGTGCTGCAAAGATATGTACAAAAAAATAATTCAAGAAGTTATATACAAATTATAAGGAAAAGTAAATTTCTTAGTGAGTTATAGGTGGGGAAGACTTGTCTTCCTCCCGTAGAATCTCCATATCTGAATCTTGTTGTAGTTGTTGGCAAAAGGACTCCCAAGTAAGTGGTTTGCGATAAAGACAGACTCAATGGCCGTTTTCCTTAAAGGTATATCCAGAACCATCAATAGTAATCAGGGTAAGGGTACCATTGTCATGTACTTTCTGAATTTCATATGGTCCCAGCTAATGAGTCTGGAGTTTCCCGGGGAAGTCCTGAAACCTAGAGTCATATAAAAGAGCCCAATCTCCTTCGTGGAAGACTCTGTTTTTAATGAGAGTATCATGCCATTTAGCTCTATGTTGTTGTATCAGGGTAATGTGTTGAAGTGCAGAGAGCTTAATTTCATCCAACTCATTGATCTGTTGTAGTCGATTAGTTTGTGCCTCAGTTAAGCCTAAACCAGCTTCTTGTGTTGTTCGTAATGTCTGGATTTCAAATTCTATAGGAGAGATAGGTTGTTTTCCGAACATTAGTTGGTAAGGTGAGTGACCAGTGGTGCTTCTCCATGTTGTTCTATAAGCCTACAGTGCTTCAGGTAGTCTAGTAGCCCAATCGCGTCTATGTGATGCAACTATTTTTGTTAGAATTGTTTCTATTATCTTGTTGTTGCTTCCTACTTGCCCATTTTCCTGTGGGTGATATGGGGTGGTAATTTTATGCTGAACATGATAATTGTTGAGTGTTGCCGCTATTCTGCTCCCAGCAAATTGTGGTCCTCCATCTGTAATTATCTCTCTAGGGAGGCCATAGCACACAAATAGATGGAGCATGAACTGTATAACAGATTCTTCTGTAGCTCTACGCAAGGCCTCTGCTTCAACCCACTTGGTGACGTATTCTGTTGCCACCAAAATGTATGTTTTTTGGTTTGATGGTGGGTTGATTGGTCCCACGAAATCAAGAGCCCAACGCTCAAATGGTTCGATGACTAACTATGGTTTCAAAGGCATCTCATCCAAGTGACTAGGGCGTCCCGCTCTCTGGCAACTGTCACATGCTTGGACAAATTTCTTTGCATCTTTAAAAATTGTGCGCCAATAATACCCTGTGTGTAATACTTTATGTGCAGTCCTGCGATCAGTGAAATGTCCACCACATGGTTGGTCATGGCATGCTTTCAATATATCAAAAATTTCATTTTGTCGAACGCATCTCCTGATTTGAATGTCTGCCCCTGTGTGAAACAAATAGCCCCCCATCCAGGAAAATCTGGTACTTTGCTGAACAATCTGTTTTCGCTCATTAGGAGTTAGATGATTTGGTAACTTGCCTACTGCTAGGTAATTGGCGACATCAGCATACCAGGGTGTTTGAACAGCAACAGCAAAGAGATGCTCATCTGGAAATTGATCTTCAATTGTTGCTGCATCGACTGGTGTTGGCATTCTTGAGAGGAAATCAGCTACCGGGTTCTCTTTCCCGGGTCGATCCTTGATTGCAATATCAAATTCCTGCAATAAAATCATCCATCTAGTTATTCTGCCATTTGTGATAGGGCTTGTTTGCTAAATATTTTGTAGCAGAATGATCCGTGTACAAGATAACAGGATATCTAATGATGTAGTGTATGAATTTATTGACAGCATGTATAACAGTTAGAAATTCTTTTTCAGTGACAGTAAAATTTAATTCAGGAGGGGATAGATTTTTGCTAATGTAATAAATTGCATATGGTTTTTTATTCTCCTCCTGCCCAAGGACCGCTCCAATGGTTGTATCTGAGGCATCAGATGATATCTGGAATGGCAAATCCCAATTTGGTCCCCGAAGGACTGGGGCTGTATATACAAGATTCTTCAGATCGTCGAAGGCACGTTCACATTTTTCTGTCCAAAGGAAATCAATATTTAGTGCATAGAATGGTGCAACAATACGTGAATAATGTTCTATAAATCTTCTGTAATAACCGGAGAATCCAAGAAAGCTACGTACCTCTGTTTGAGTAGTAGGAGTAGGAATAAGCAAAAGTATTTGGATTTTGGTTGGGTCTACTTGAATGCCAGCTGCTGAAATATAGTGTCCTAAAATAAGTCCTTCCATCATCATCATGTAACATTTTTCATGGCTTAAACAAAGCCTGGTAGCTATGCAACGTTGTAGGACTTTTTCTAGTGTCTCCAATGTTGGATCAAACTCATCTCCGTATGGAGTAAAGTCATCCATATATACTTCCAGTCCTTCATTTATTAGATCTGAAAAAATGCTAAGGATAGCCCTTTGGAATGTGGCAGGGGCATTACATAAACCAAAAGGTAAAACTTGTTAGGCGAATGTTCCTCAAGGACAAGTAAAAGTAGTTTTGTCCTGATCTTCAGGAGAAATCTGTATTTGGTTATACCCACTAAAGCCATCGAGAAAAGAAAAGAATTTCTTCCTTGCCAAAGTGTCCAATACTTGATCGATGAATGGGAGAGGAAAGTGATCTTTCTGCGTTGCCTTATTTAGCTCCCTGTTGTCCACGCAGATTCTCCACTTCCCATTCTTTTTCAGCACCACCACAAGCGGGGAGACCCATATACTATTAGAGATAGGGTAGATGAAGTTAACATCTAAAAGTTTTTGAAGCTCAGCTTTTGCTACTTCCTTTAGATGAGGATTTAGTCTTCTCTGAGGTTGTCTAACAAGTCTTGCATCATTTTCTATGTAGATGTGGTGTGTACACAATTGAGGGTCAATTCCTTTCATATCAGGGTAATCCCATGCAAATGCTTCTTTATATTTTCTTAAAATATGGATAAGTTTTGTTTTTTGTTCGGGTGTAAGGTCGGCATTAACGTTTAAGGTCTTTCCAGGTTCAATTTCCACAATTTTACTATGTGCAACTGAAGTGACAGGGATTGTGTGATCATGTGCATCTTTCAGAGGTTCCTCTTCTACTTCGTTATCAAATGATACTTTTATCATATGACACTGGGTACGAGATGTGAGTTCAGTTTGACTAATGAAATGACTGATGGCATTATCTTCTGTTTGGTCTTTGAACTCTAGTGCTTCTTGTATAGTTAATGGTGATCTAATGTTGTCAGTAAGATATGATACAGGGCGCCTATTAGTTTTAACTATTGTAATGCTTGGCTGTGCTGGGGGATATAGTACTAAACTCTTGATATCCACCCCCTTGGTTATGATCATGTTCCCTTGCCGACAACCGATATAGGCATCAGCGGTAGCGAGCCAAGGTCTTCCTAAGATCAATGGATTTCCATCAAGTTGGGTTTTAGGGTTTATTATCAGAAAATCAGTTGGGTATTCCCATGAGTCAACCGAGACAATGACATCATGTAGTATGCCTTCCGGCCTAACCACAGACCGATCAGCCAATTCTAGCAGAGTTGAAGTGGGTTCTGCAGATGTAATGCCTAGCTTTTAGCAAGTTGTAGTTGTTAATATATTGATTGCATCTCCAAGATCAACTAAGGCATTGGTTAGGGTTTGACCATAAATTTGAACAATTACTATTGGGTTTCCAGGGTCTTCATACTTAATAGGTGTTTTCTTTCCTGATAATAAGTCAGATAAAGTACCGACTACTTGAACTCTTGGATTATCTATTATATTCCTTCTCGGTCTTTTTATGCACAATTCTTTAATAGTTTTTGCGTATATCGGGATGTCTTGAATGGCCTGAAGGAATGGAATTTTTATGTACAAATTTTATAATTCTCCCAGAATGTCAAAATTAGGTTGCTGTATAGGTCGAGGTATGACTAAACGTTCTGGGAATGGGGGCGAGGATGTGGTTACTTGATTATGAGTTTGTTGTCTATTCACACCCTCCTCTTGTAACAGGTGTTCTCGAGGTAACTGATCTTCAATCTGAACTGTTTTATTTCCCTTTGTTTGGATAATATGCCCAGATCTTAGCTGAAGATCATTGCACTCCCTCATATCGGGTCCTTCTTCTGGTGTTTCTAAAATTTGGAGTGCTTGGACCAGTCCGTTATTTGGATTGGGATTCGGCTGGGCTAGGAGTTGGGGTCTCAGATTAGATTGGGGGTTTTGATGTAAAGCTGGCAGTGTAGGTTGAAGGAAAGGAATATTTCCTACTGGCTGTTGTATTGGTCTCTGCCAGTTAGTCTGCCAGACTGAACCTTGTGAAGTGGGGGGAGTCCATTGTGGTGGGTATGGGTTGTTTTGCTAGTATGGTGCGAGATAAGGAGGATTCAACCAACCAGATTGGCTTGTCTGATTTAGCCACGAGTTTGCAGAAGGATATGACTGTGATGACCAGTTTGGAAATGGGGGCTGAAACTGACTTTGCCATGTATTATACTGTTGAGTATTGTACTGCGGATACTGAAAAGAAGAAGCTGGGTCTGAAAACATACCAGATTGTCACGGCTACCACTGACGACGCTGGTTGAGTAAATACACTGCCTCTGGTTCTTCTTCTGCTTCCTTATATACCGCTTTCAGTCCAGGTAATGAGGGACAACTTTCTGTAGAGTGATCCCTTGTACAGATGTCGCATGTCTGGACTGTATCTAGTGGACACTCCTTATGGCTATACTTCTTCCTGCACCTGGGGCAAAAGATTGCCAAATTCTGTTCTACCTCCATTTGTTTCTGCTTGGCCTGCAAAACGTCCAATTATATAGTCAGTGTTCCTAGTATATCAGTTTTAAAATTTTCAAATAAATTTCCAATTTCCACATGCGTTACTCCTTCTGATGGAATTTTGTTTTCTCTTGCAAACCGATCATGTTTTGCTGGTCTGATTCATGTACTTCCTCTCGAACTCCTGATACATAGATTAATTATGGCAGCAAAACTTTCCTGATAAATATCTCATTTCCCCATAATGTTTAATGTTTCAATCCATTGTTCTTTCATGCCCCTTATTAATATTGTTTTCAACACGTTATCAGGAAAAGGCAGTGATGCATAGGGAGATCTTTGTAGATTATACTGGAAACATTCCACATATTCTTCTAATGTTTAGTTTGGTCTAGCTATCATCTGAAATATGTCATGTTTTAGTTCTCTAGACCTGCAGTAGTCTTGATATTTTTTCAAAAAGGATTCTTTCATTTGTTCCCAGTTATTTATAACCCCACCACCTAATCCCATAAACCATCTTAAAGCAGCCCCTTTTAGAGTAAAGGGGAACAATTTTAGTTTCTTGGGGTCAGTGGTGTAATCATATCCCCTGCATAGTACATCAAATTCAAATAAAAATGCATCTGGGTCCTCTGATGTAAGTCCGTGAAATGTAGGGATGTGTTGAAGGGGAATTGCTTTCATAGGGGCATTTGCTGCAGAATCCACTATGGGGTATTGTAATGTAGAGGTTTGGGTGTTTGGAGGATTTTGAGCCATTGGGTCAAATATATGCCAATAACCTTCCTGAATATCTAATAGGGTATTCCTAGATTGAGGAGGAATGTCTTTAACAGGAACAGTTTTAATAGCACTTCCTCTATCTGGGATTTGCGTCTGAGGGGATGGGGTTTCTTCAATAATAATTTTTACCTCACTCCCTTTGTCTGGGCTATTCAATGGCTGAGTTATCCTAGGAGGAGATCTCGACTCCCCAGTTTCCCCTGTTTCCCCTTCTCCTTCACAAAGATTACTAAAATTCCCTTCTTGCAATCGTTCTGGAATAGAATTTTCAATTTCTTGAAAGTCTTGTTCGTCAGTTTGACTATGCACCTCAACAAAGGCTACAGATGATGAACCTGTGGCCTGAAGGGAACTAGTAGGATGTTTCGAAGTAACTTTCCTGGGTTCTACTGAAGGCTGAGATTCGGCTTTCTTATAGATTTCGTCTATGAAGGTTGATCGACCAAGGGTCACCGGCCCCTTAGCTTTTTCTGACTTTGGTAAAGGTTTGGGATTTTTCTCCGGCTTTTTCTACTTAGTTATGCACTCAATTTAACTACTAAATCTTTCTTAAGCAGATAGCAGCAAATATGTAGGAAATCGGGCAAAGGAGCAGGGCTTTTACATGCTCTGCACGTAGGTTCTTACCTTCCATTTTCAAAACCCAATTCTTCCCTAGCAGGTTCGTACACTACCCTGAAAAAACAAATGGCTACACTCTTTCCCCGACAACGGCGCCAAAATGTAGAGATATAAAAAGGGTCTCTTTCACCTCTAGTTACCTCACATTAATATGTCAATCTGGGAACGTCTGGCTATTTCAAAGAGTGTCTCAGTCTGAGGCTTAGCACTTGTCAGAGTAATGCTTGTAATACAGTTGTTTAAAAGCTACAAAAGTAAATAGATGCGTGTCTACACCTTAACTACTTCAAAAGGATAAATCACACCAAGCATTGCATCAGTCAAAGGTTCGGTAGCAATAGCCCATCCTTTTCGTAACTGATGAGAACAGATCCGAGGTCTGGGAGCCAGGTAGCAGATGCTGGGGCTCACTACAGCCTGAGATCATCCTTAATGAATAGAAATGAAACGACAAGTAAAGGAAATAGCAATGGAATAGAACAACACATCAGCCAAGGGTTCGGTAGAAATAACCCATCCCTTTCATAGCTGATGGGAGCAGATCAGAGGTCTGGGAGCCAAATAGTAGATGCTGATGCTCACTACAGCCTGAGACTGTCCTTAAGAAATGGCAAGTAAATAAAACAGCAAATCAACAATCTTGAAATGGAACAGCAATTGAAATGGAACAACAATTCAGAAATGGAACAGCAACTAAATGGAACAGAAGTTGAAATAAACAGTAACCAAGTTCGTCAAGTTGTAACTCTATTTAATCACTCCAATCAAAACATCAACCCTTCGCTCTTAGAAGATATACACACACTATGGAACAGCACTACCGATTAAAACCATAGAAACATAACGTGCTGAATCTGATTTCATTATTGCTCTAAATAAAAACATATGATTGCATCTCAAAGTGAAAACAGTAACATTTAAGGATTCAATAATCATGTGAAATCAAACTTTTCAAGATAATTGTTGTAATACTAAAGCATAATCGCATCAAACTCTGTAATGGAATGACAGTATCCTGTAGAGATTAATCAACACTTAAAGGATTGGTAACATGGTACAGCGTCAATATCAGACTTTTGTTTGTAGGAAAATTAAATGAGTTAAACATAAGAGAGCATGTAATATAACGTTCTTAAAATACAACAGATTACCAGATTATGTCTATGAACAAACCACACAGAAACCACGCGTAATGGTGCAAGAGCAAATGTCCTCCAGGGTCGGGCCCTTAGCCTCCAGGGGTACACCGCTTAAGATTGATATAGGCTCAAAGATAAAAGAGTAACCAAGTCTGTATTAATGCATGAAATAAAATTACAGGAACTCAAGTCTTCAACAGAACATAAAGATCATAGTCTTAATCTTTCTTAAAAGAAATTACATAAAAAGTCCTCCTCCTAGCCAACAGCGCTATCCCTTATATAAGGAAGATGGTGGAGCTATCTAGATACAGAAAATAGATAAAATAGCGATCCCTCAGGATCTTGGTATCTCTGCTTCCTTTCCTGGGTTGATCCGTTTTGATCCGGTTTGCTTGCGGTCTCCCATCAAAGGGACAACAGTTAGCTCATCCTTGTCTTTTACTTTGGGATGGCCACCTTCCGTTTTTCCTCCCTGCTGCACATAGGAATGACAATTATCAGTGTTTCCTATTAATCTCTCGTGTTTCGTTATAAATCCTCATCATTATCTAAGTTTCTAATTTAAAAGGCTTTTAAGTTCTAATGAAAAGATACTAAAATAACCATCGAAACATACCTTCTTTGATATGGGAAATCTACTACCACCAGCGATTTTCTATCTAAAATCATCTTATTTGTCGTAGTCCTCGGAGAGATCTTTCCAACGGGCTATCATGCATGTCAAACGGAGATAATATGACCAATTCACGACCCCAGGAAGTTGGCTATCCAACTCACCCCACGGGCCCACAAACTCTTGGTGTTACATCTCCTCGGGTTAGGGTTTTGGAAATAAACCGACTAGGGCGATGGTAGCTTATCTCTAAGAAGAGATGTGGCGGCTACATGCCTCTGAACTATCTTACAATGAGGCTCAAGGGCATTTTTATTATTGAACAATAAGAGAAAACCCTAAACAACCAAAACCCTAACCAGAGGAGATGTAACACCAAGAGTTTGTGGGCCCCGTAGGGGTGAGTTGGATAGCCAACTTTGTGGGGTCGCGAATTGGTCATATTATCTCCATTTGACATGCATGATAGCCCGTTGGAAATATCTCTCCGAGGACTACCACGAAAAAGATGATTTTAGATAGAAAATTGCTGGTGGTGGTAGATTTCCCAAAAAAAGGTCGTTTAGGGCCTCAAAACGGCTCCAGAAGTTTAGGACCCGAAAAACTGCTAAAAATAGTAAACTATGTTATAATTAAGGAAACTGAAAAACTGAAAGAGACAGTTGTGGGGGACCAAATGGGATAGGTTAATATGACCAATTCACGACCTCGGGAGGTTGGCTATCCAACTCACCCCACAGGGCCCACAAACTCTTGGTGTTACATCTCCTCGGGTTAGGGTTTTGGTTGTTTAGGGTTTTCTCTTATTGTTCAATAATAAAAATTCCCTTCAGTGTCATTGTAAGACAGTTTAGAGGCATGTAGCCGCCACATCTCTTCTCAAAGATAAGCTACCATCGCCCTAGCCGGTTTATTTCCATTACTGTTTATAAGCATATTCCAGTATTTTACATTAATGAAATGAAGTATTATTTCTGCTACATATCTGTGTTTATGGTTATCTTTGTAATTTGTTGCATTCCTGTTTAAATTTGGATCAGTGGTATCAGAGCAGTCTCCTTTTCTTATTTGTTTTTCTTTTCATGTCCCCAACGAGTTCGGGATAGGTGGATGTTGGTGGCCACCCGCCTATCCCATTTGGACCCCCACAACTATCTCTTTCAGTTTTTCAGTTTCCTTAATTATAGCATAGTTTACTATTTTTAGCAGTTTTTCGGGTCCTAAACTTCTGGAGCCGTTTTGAGGCCCTAAACGACCTTTTTTGGGGAAATCTACCACCACCAATGATTTTCTATCTAAAACCATCTTATTAGTCGTAGTCCTCAGAGAGATCTTTCCAACGGGCTATCATGCGTGTCAAACAGAGATAATATGACCAATTCGCGACCCCGAGAAGTTGGCTATCCAACTCTCCCCAACGAGGCCCACAAACTCTTGGTGTTACATCTCCTCGGGTTAGGGTTTTGGTTGTTTAGGGTTTTCTCTTATTGTTCAATAATAAAAATGCCCTTGAGCCTCATTGTAAGATAGTTCAGAGCCATGTAGCCGCCACATCTCTTCTCAGAGATAAGCTACCATCACCCTAGCCAGTTTATTTCCATTACTGTTTATAAGCATATTCCAGTATTTTACATTAATGAAATGAAGTATTATTTTTGTTGCATATCTGTGTTTATGGTTATCTCTGTAATTTGTTGCATTCTTGTTTAAATTCGAATCAGTGGTATCAGAGCAGTCTGCTTTTCTTATTTGTTTTTCTTTTCATGTCCCCAACGAGGTCGGGATATAAGGAGTTAGCACTTGAACTGGTCAAACCTTTGCAAGACCAGCCTCGCAAATCCCAATGACCTCCCATGGCAGATGAGAAGAAAGATGAGGGGGTAGGAGATCCTATCAAAATCTTGCTCGAAGAAGCCCTTAAGCGACAACGGAATGTGATGATGGACAGCTTTGCCCAGATCCTCCAGCAGCTACCCAGAAGCGATGCATCGGCTTCCAGCAGCTACTCTAGTAATCCCACGTCCTTTAAGGTACAAGTTAATTTTGAAATCCCCATATTCGAGGGTCAAATAGATGCAGATGTTGTAGATAAATGGTTAAATCTGCTAGATGGGTATTTTTTTGTTCATGAATTTTCAAGTCGGGAAAAGATTGTTTTCGCTCTTCTCAAAGTAGCCCCCCACGTCAAGGACTGG
>APFE030620968.1:0-36209 GCA_000404065.3 Pinus taeda | reverse complement strand
GTGGGAAACCTATTGCGAGCAGAAGGATGAAAGTACAGGCTCACTGTTTTCAGCCGCACCCACTTGGAATGACTTCCAGGATGCCATCAAGGAGCAGTACTACCCTGTCAAAAGCTATGAGGACAAATACGTCAAATGGACCACACTACGGCAAGGACGAGACCAAGATGTGCCAGAGTTCACAAACATTTTTCATACCCTTCGCACACAGTTGGGTATCTAAGATTCTAAGCTGCATCTGGTACTCAAATACCGCGGCTACCTACACAGATACATCTAGGAACAGATGGAGTTCCTAAACATCTCCTCACTCGGCACGACGTACTGATACATTGTCAAAATCGAGAAAAAGTTCAAACAGAAGAAGCAAGACTTTGGATCTGCAAATCCGAATCCCAAAGGACAAAGCCAAGGTGGGGTGACCCAAGACAACCCGTTGAAGCCACAAGAAAAGAACAACATCACGAAGCCGAAGAAGGACACAGGAAAGTGGTGTGAGTTCCACAAGCATCCCACTCATAACACAAGTGAGTGTCAGACTAAGCAGTCACTGGTGGCCAAGTTGAAGGCTTCCGAATCAGATGCATGTTCCGACCTTGAGCTAGAACCCGACAAGGGGAATGGAAAAGGGAAGCAGGTCATTGATGCAGATCCTAGTGCCGCTGTTGCCACTGCCAAGATCCAGAAAAATGAGCCCGAAGATCCAGAGGAGGGGCAACGTCTTTTCCACTCATAGATGTGGGTGAAGGGTTCGTTGCTACAATTCATTGTTGACAGTGGCAACCAAAAGAACCTCATTTCAGCATAGGTCGTGAAGTGGTTGGGCCTACCAACTACACCACACCCACAACCGTACAGTATCGGGTGGCTTCACAAAGGACGAGATCTCAAAGTTCACCAGTAGTGCCGCCTTCCCTAAAGCATCAAACCCTTCACAAATGAGGTATTGTGTGATGTTACACCTTTGGATGTTTGTGACGTATTATTAGGCTAGCCATACTTGTGGAGGAAACATGTTGTGTATGAGTCAAGACCTCGTGCTATCATTATTTCTTTGAATAATTCATTATACAGGATACCAGAGGTAGCTCCACCTACCGCCACCTCTTTGATCACTGCTAAGAAAGGCAACAAGCTCATCTCCCAGACTAGGAAATTCATTTTCTGTCTGGTTCGCTCCCAAAGTAAGGGGAAGATAGTTGCTACATCCATGACCCCCGCAAATAGTTCCTCCACACAGCAGCAGCAATAGAGGGATACAGTCATTACAGAACACAAGAACAACTTCTCCTTACCCGTAGGGGTACCACACAAGTTCCAAGTGGGCGACAAAGTTTGGTTACATCTGCAGAGAGAACGTCGTACCAGGACCCATCAGAAACTCAGACCACTTTGACATGGTCCTTACACCAATAACAAGGCTACGGGCAACAAAGCTTTGAAGCACAGCATTCCTCCATTCCTTCGCTTGCACCGAATGTTCAATGTGGATCGTCGTTGACCATGCTTCCCACCATTTTTGGACACATCAGAGATTGCAGAACAACTCACCAGAGACCCAGCTCAGCAGAAGCTTCCTCATTTCAGGGAGGAACTAAATGCAATGGGAACCACTGCTTCCTAAGGGGGGAGGAATGATCCAGGTGGATGTTGGTGGCCACCCACCTATCCCATTTGGACCCCCACAATTGTCTCTTTCAGTTTTTTAGTTTCCTTAATTATAGCACAGTTTACTATTTTTAGCAGTTTTTCGGGTCCTAAACTTCCGGAGTCGTTTTGAGGCCCTAAACGACGTTTTTTGGGAAATCTACCGCCGCGAGCAAATTTATGTCTAAAATTGTCTTTTCCATCATAGTCCTCAGAGAGATCTTTCCCGTGGGCTATCATGCGTGTCAAACAGAGATAATATGACCAATTCACAACCCCGGGAAGTTGGCTATCCAACTTACCCCAATAGGGCCCACAAACTCTTGGTGTTACATCTCCTCGGGTTAGGGTTTTGGTTGTTTAGGGTTTTGTCTTATTGTTCAATAATAGAAAGGTACTTGAGCCTCATTGTAAGACAATTCAGGGGCATGTAGCTGCCACATCTCTTCTCAGAGATAAGCTACCATTGCCCTAGCTGGTTTATTTCCATTACTGTTTATAAGCATATTCCAGTATTTTACATTAATGAAATGAAGTATTATTTCTTCTACATATCTGTGTTTATGGTTATCTCTGTAATTTTTTGCATTCTTGTTTAAATCTGGATCACGTATCATTTCGCAAAATCAAATAAAAAGATGACAGTGCATGCATAAGTACACTGGAGTTCCTCGCCCCCCTTCGAAATAATAGGTTTCCTATGACTGAATGAATGAAAGGATAACACGCTGGTGACGAAGTACAGGGGTGATGGATTGGCAAGGTGCGCATATTAATGAAAGGATCATAAAGGATATTGGAGTGGTGAAATCAAGGTGTGTACCGAAAACTATCAATAAATGATAGGTTGTCGTGATGTGATATGATAAATAAAAAGGGACGGCATACGCAGGAAATAATACTTTAGTGTCATTATTCCACTTAAAACTGTTGTGATTGATTAAAAAATTACTCATGCATAAATTTTCAAGGTACATTAGAGACATAATCTCTCCATAGAAAAGATAAAAACATAAGAAGAGGGTATTATGATAATTATTGATGTAAAATAAAGTTCCAATACCACCAGCAGAGCTTCTGTTGCCTGCAGGAGTTCATAGCCTCGACAGAGTTGCTTTCTAACCCTTGGGAACCATGGTCCTCTATGTATAGTTGGGGAAGTGCCTTATGATGTCCATGGTATAGACCAATGTGTTGGCTTGGTAACTAGGTGATCACATTTCCATCCACTGGGAAGTAGCAAAAGTGGTCAGGTCGGCTCGTGATGAGACCTCCTGTTTCCAAGGACTTTGTTTCTTTATGCATCCATTGGATCATATCCCTTGTGTGGTGGCCATAGTGGGAATGCCACTTCGCTCCTTCATTATGATCATGGTAGGCTGGCTTGTAATGAGACCCCCTATCCTCCATCTGTGGAAAAAAATCATAAAAATCTTAGTGAATATATTTAATTATATATATATATATTATATTATTATAATTATATATTTATATATATATATATTATAGTCCCTATTTTATACATAGAGGGTGGCTCATCACTCCTTAAGAGTAGGGATGGTGGAAAAATTTTGAACATATCAATAGAAAAAATATACCCATAATCTTATTGATAATACACAAAGAGAGTTATACGAGAAAAGGAGAACCAACATGGTACAGATAATCAATCAGTTTGTTTATAGTGGAAATGAGGACAGTGAAGTGATATAGATAACTGTGTATTTTCCTTTTTTTATCATCACAAAGCAATCTTGTTAAAGATGATAGTATTCAAGATATTTGCATGTTCCACTAGACTCCATACTTGTTGTCCCTAAATATGTATCGTACTTTTTATGCCTTTAAGAGGATCATAAAGAGTGAACTAGGATGGTCTAGGGATGATTATGCAAGGAAGAGAAAGAGGACATTCTCAAAAATATTCACAATGTGTTATTCCTTGAAGGGAATAGCAAAAGAAAAACCCACACAAAAAGTTTTGTTCCTTATAGGGAACAACAATTGTCCCCTGTAAGGAACAACAAAGAAAAATACGCAAAAATGTGTTGTTCCTTATAGGGAACAATAGTTGTTCCCTGTAGGGAACAACAAAGAAAACAGGCGCAAAACGATGTTGTTCCCCGTAGGGAACAACAAGGGGAATACATACAAAAATTGTTGTTCCCTATAGGGAACAGCAGCTATTCCCTGTAGGGAACAGCAAGGGAAATACACGCTAAAAATTGTTGTTCCATGTAGGGAACAACAAGGGAAATACATGCTAAAAATTGTTGTTCCCTGTAGGGAACAGTAAGAGAAAACGCACGCAAAAATTGTTGTTCCTTATAGGGAACAATAATTTTTCCCTGTAGGGAATAGCAAAGCCAAATACACACGAAAATTGCTGTTCCCTATAGAGAACAGCAAGGAAAAATTCACACGAAAATTGTTGTTCCCGGGAACATGAACAACAAGGAAAAATTCACACGAAAATTTTTGTTCCCTGTAGGGAACAACAGCTGTTCCCTATAGGGAACAACAAGGAAAAATTCACACGAAAATTTTTGTTCCCTGTAGGGAACACAACGGGAAAATGCACACGAAAAGTGTTGTTCCCTATAGGGAATAGCAAAGGAAAATACACATAAAAGAATGTTGTTCCTTATAGGAAACAACAATTGTTCCCTGTACGAAACAACAAAGGAAAAATATACAATCTGCTATCCAAGAAAATCCAATCAAATAGAAAGAAAACAGAAAGGCAATTTTATGTATAGGTTTCAAAAAATAAATTCTTCACTGGACTGGTGCTGTGGAAGGGTTTCCCTCCTCAGCAAGAATTTGTATTGTGGAATATTCCCGTAACTGTTGGGAAAAGGATTCCCTTGTAAGCAGTTTGTGATAGAGGCGTACTTGATATCCATTCACTTTAAAAGAGTAACTAGACCCATCAATGGTGGCCAATGTAAGGGTGTCATTATCATGCACCTCTTGTATCTCATAGGGGCCTAACCATCTGGTCTAGAGTTTGCCCGGGAAATCCTGGAACCTAGAATCATACAGAAGTGCCCAATCACCTTCATGGAAGATCCTTTTCTTGATGAGGGCATCATGCCATTTCGCTATTTGTTTTTGGATTAGTGCAGTATGTTGAAGAGCTGATAGCTAGATTTCATCCAATTCATTGATTTGATGTAGCTTGTTAATCTGTGGTTCATTCAGATCCAAGCCTACTTCTTGAGCTATCCTCAATGTCTTAATTTCAAATTCTATTGGGAAGATAGGTTCTTTGCCAAACACTAGCTGATATGGGGAGTATCTTGTGGTATTCCTCCATGTCATGCGACATGCCCACAGGGCTTCTAGTAATTGAGTAGCCCAGTCACGTCTATGTGAGGCGACTATCTTTATTAGTATAGCCTCGATTACTTTGTTGGTAATTTCTACCTGGCCATTTTCCTGTGGGTGGTATGGAGATGTGATTCTGTGCATAATATGATGATTTTTTATTGTAGCATCAATCTTATGGCCTACAAATTGTGGCCCTCCATCTGTGATTATTTCTTTAGGCAAGCCATACAACACGAAAATTTGGAAAAGAAAGTGGATCACTGAGTCCTACATTTCCCTTGGTAATACTTCTGCCTCCACCCATTTAGTCACATATTCTATTGCAACCAATATATATGTCTTTTGATTAGATGATGGGTTTATTGGGCCAATGAAATCTAACGCCCTTCATTCAAAAGGTTCAATGACTAACTGTGGATGTAGGGGCATCTCATCAGACTAGCCAGGGTGACCCATTCTTTGGCAACTATCGAATGCCTGGACAAACTTCTTGGCATCCTTAAAAATGGTGGGCCAATAATAGCCCATCTGTAAGAATTTATGTCCATTCCTACAGTCCGCAAAGTGTCCACCGCAAGGCCAATCATGGCAGGATTTTAAGATGTCAAAGATTTCGTCTTCCCTGACACACCTTCAAATATGCATATCAGATCTTGTGTGAAAGAGGTATCCTTCGATCAAGGAGAACCGAGTTCTACGTTGTACTATTAGTTTTATTTCACTTGGCATCAGATGCTTGGGTAATTTTCCCACTGCTAGGTAGTTTGCAACATCCGCGTACCATGGTGTTTTCATGGTTACAACAAATAGGTGCTCATCAAGGAATTGGTCTTCTATTGCTGCCGAGTTGTCTGTCCTTGGCATACGTGAGAGGAAGTTTGCCACTGGATTTTCCTTTCCTGGTTGATCCTTGATTGTTATGTCAAATTCCTGCAAAAGGATTAACCATCGTGTCACTCTTCCATTCGTAACAACTTTATTAGCTAAATATTTAATAGCAGAGTGATCAGTATACAAAACCACATGGTATCCTGTTATATAATGTCTGAATTTGTTAATAGCATAGATTACAGCTAGAAACTCTTTCTCGGTCACAGTGTAATTCAACTCAGCAGGAGTTAAATTTTTGCTGATGTAGTATATCGCATAAGGTTTCTTATCTTCCTCCTGATTGAGAACTACTCCAATGGTCGTATCTGATGCATCAGATGAAATCTGAAATGGTAAATCCCAGTTAGGGCCCCATAATACTGGCGCTATTGATACTAGCCATTTTAACTCTTCAAAGGCAATGTCACATTTGTTAGTCCATAAAGAATTGATATTTCCTATCAAAGCATATAATGGTGTAGCAATTTGGGAGAAGTTATTTCTAAATCTTTTATAATATCCAGAAAATCCCAAAAAACTACGTACCTCAGTTTGTGTGCAAGGGGTAGGTATTAAGAGGATTATCTAAAAAAAAATTGGATCTACTTGAATTCCAGCCGCTGAGATGTAGTGACCCAGGGTGAGGTCCTCGATCATCATCATGTGGCATTTCTCATGGCTTAAACAGAGCCTGGTAGCAAGGCATCTTTGCAGGAATTTCTCTAATGTTTGTTTTGCCAGCTCGAAGTCATCTCCGTAGGCTGTAAAATCATCCATGTACACCTCAAGTCCCTCATTTATCAAGTCTGAAAAATGTTGAGTATGGCTCTCTGGAATGTGGCAGGTGCATTACATAGTCTGAAACGTAATACCCTCTAAGCAAACGTCCCCCAGGGGCAGGCGAAGGTAGTCTTATCCTGGTCATCAAGGGAAATTTGGATTTCATTGTAGCCACTAAAGCCATCTAAGAAAGAGAAGAATTTTTTACCTGCCAATGTGTCCAAAACCTAGTTAATGAACGGGAGGAGAAAATGATCTTTTTGGGTTGCTTTATTAGGCTCTTTATAATTGACACATATACACCACTTCCCATTCTTTTTAAGCACCACAACTAATGGAGAAACCCATTTGCTATTAGATATAGGATAGATGAAATTTACATCTAACAGTTTTTGTAGTTCATCTTTAACAACATCTTTAAGGTGAGGATTTAACCTCCGTTGAGGTTGTCGAATGGGTCTCACATCTTTCTCTGTATAGATGTGGTGTATGCATAATTGGGGATAAATCCCTTTCATATCTGGGTAATCCCAAGCGAAAGCCTCTTTATATTTTCTAAGGAGTTCAACAAGCCTTTGCTGCTGGTCATCAGTAAGATTTTTATTAGTGTTTAGGACTTTCCCTGGCTCAATTTCAATGGGTTTGTTGTTATAAATAGTTGTTGTTGGTATTGTTTGGTCATTAATATCTTTTAAGGGATCTTCTTCAATTTCGTTATCCAGGGTTGCTTCAATCATGTGAAATTTTAGATTAGATACAGCATCTGGGTGGTTAATGTAAGTGTTAATAATGTCATCCTCTGTTTGATTCTTAAATTCAAGAGCATCTTCTATAGTTAGCGGTGATCAAATGTTTTCAATTAAATATGATACAAGTTGTTTCCTAGTTTTTATTATTGTTAGGCTTGGCTGAGCTGGAGGATATAAAGCTAGATTCTTCACATTACTTCCTCTTGCTATAGTCATACTGCCTGTTCGACAGCTTATGTATGCATCTGCGGTTGCCAGCCAAGGTCTTCCTAGAATTAGGGGATATCCATATAGCCAGTTTCTAGGATTAATAATCAAGAAATCTTTTGGGTATTCCAAAGAATCTACAGACACCATTACATCCTGTAATGTCCCTTTTGGTTTGACAACCGATCGGTCAGCAAGTTCCAGCAAGGTTGTAGTTGGATCTAAGGCTATAATGCCATGTTTTTGACTGGTTTTTGTTGTGAGAATATTAATGGCTGCTCCTAGATCAACTAATGCATTGGGGAAGGAACATCCATTTATTTTTACTGTGACTATAGGGTTTCCTGGGTCCTCATATTTCACCGGTGTTTCTCTGCCTGATAGTAAATCAGACAAAGTGCCAACTACGTGGACAGTTGGGGTTGTTTTTATTTTCCTCTTAGGCTTTTTAGTACACAAGTCCTTAATAGTTTTTCCATAAATTGGAATGTCTTGAATAGCCCGGAGGAGGGGTATTTTTACACAATGATTTTTTAATTCTCCCAAAAGATCAAAATCAGGATATTCTATTGGGCAAGGTATAATCAACCTTTCTAGGAATGGTGGAGAAGAGGTAATAGTTTGATCGTGGCTTTTCTATTTAACCGTATTCTCCATTTGAGGTGTTTGTTCTATAGGTAACAGTTCTTCTAATTGTATATTTTTATCCCCCTCTGACTCAATTATCTATCCAGACCTCAATTTGAGTTCATTACACTCTCTCAACTTAGTTTCTAGCTCCAACCCTTCAATAATTTGTACCAATTGGACTAGTCTGTTGTCGAGATTCGGGTTGGGTTGGGCTGGCAGTTGTGGTCGTAGATTGGGTTGAGGGTTTTGCTGCAATGTGTGAGGTGCTGGTAGTGTAGGTTGAGGTAGAGGGATTGTTCCTGCTAGCTGGTTTGTAGGTCTTTGCCAGCTTGACTACCAGTTCTGGTTTTGTGAAGTGGAGGGTGGCCATTGGGATGGATATGTATTGTTCTGCCAGAATGGTGGAAAGTAAGAGGAATTTGGCCAACTATTGTTTTGAGTTGATTGATTGGACCAAGATGGCATAGAGAATGGTTGTTGTGACCAATTAGGAAAAGGTTGCTGGTTCTGCCACGTAGCTCCTATGTATTGTTGAGAATTATATTGCGAGGGTTGAAAGTATGAATATGGGTTGTTAGGCATACCTGTTTGTCGTGCTTGCCAATGGCAATGCTAATTTAACAGGTAGATTGGTTCTGTTTCTTCCTCTGCCTCCTTGAAGAATGCTTTTAACCATGGGAGCGATGCGCAGTTTTCTGTGGCATGATCTTTAGTGCATATGGCACAATCTGTACCATAACCAGTGGGCATTATTTATGACTATGCTTCTTCCTGCATCAAGGGCAAAAGATCACCAGGTTCTTTTTTGCTTTCGCCTGCTTCTGCTTGGATTGCATAATGTATAATTGTGTCATCAAAGTTCCCAAGATATCTGTTTTGAAATCCTCCAGCAGGTTACCAATTTCTACACGAGTAATGCTTCTGCCAGAAATTTTGTTGTCCCTGGTGGTCATATCATGTTCTGCTGGTTTTGAGTCTCATACTGCCTCTTGAGCACCTGATACGCAAATTAATTGTTAGCATAATCTTCTTGATATATATCAAATTTACCCATAATATTTAATTTCTCTATCCATTGGTCTTTCATCCCTTTAATCAGTGTAGTTTTTAGCACATTATCAGGGAAAGGCAGAGTTGCGTAGGGATTTCGAGGTTATATTGAAAACGCTCCACATACTCTTCCAACATTTCACTAGGTCTTGCTACCATTTGGAATATTTCATCTTTTAGTTCCCTAGATCTGCAATAATCCTAATATTTTTTAAGGAAACTAGTTTTCATTTGATCCCAATCATTATAGTGCCTCCACCTAGTCCCATAAACCAACGCAAGGTTGCTCCCTTTAACATAGAGGGAAATAGCTTTAGTTTCTAGGGATCGGTGGTGTAATCATAACCTCGACATAATACATCAAATTCAAATAGAAATGCATCCGAATCTTCTTATGTGAGTCCATCAAAGGTGGTAATATTTTGTAGAGGGATAGCTTTCATGGGTGAATTAATGGCTATGTCAACGATAGGATATTGTAATGTAGAGATCTGGGATGCTTATGGATTATTGGCCATCTGATCAAAGATATGCCAGTACCCTTCCGGGATCTCTGGAACTAGAGTTATCCTAGGCTATATAGAAGGGGTGGGAATGATCCTAACAACACTCCCTTGATTTGGGACACTAGATGTCCTTTACTCAATGACTACCTGAGGGGTTCTTGGTTCCTCTGTTTCCTCTGTTCCCCTTGTTTCTCCTCGTCCTTCACGAATATTGCAAGAATTCCCTTCTTGTGAGGGAATTGGGCGCGAATTTTCAATATCTTGAATACTCTGCTCAATCCCTTCCATTTTACTGTGGACTTCAACGTAGGCTACAGATGGTGAGCCCGTGGCCCGAAGGGAGGTAGTAGGTTGTCTAGAAGCAACGGTTCAGGGACCTACTAATGGCTGAGATTCAGCTTTCCTTAAGATGTTGTCAATGAAAGTTGATCGTCCAAGGGTCACTGGTCCCTTAGATTTTTTAGGTTTGGGATGTGGAATTGGATTGTTTTCTGGTCTTTTCTTCTTACTCATTCATGCAAAAAATTCAAATGTTTATTTCTACATGAAGTTCCTAGAAATTCTGCCGGAAAGTGGGTGGGGGAGTAGGCATTTTACTTGCTCAATACGCAGGTTCTTACCTTCCATTTTTAATACCTAGTTTTCTCTCAACAAACAAGCATCCAACACCTACTTCACTTTTTTGTAATTGTGCTGCAAAATAGGCAGAGGAGCAAGCACTTTACTTCCTCGTTATGTAGATTCTTACCTTACGTTTTCAATACCCAATTCTTCCTCAATAGCAATTATCAGATGTACATCACTCTTTGTAAAATGGCTACACTCTCCCCGGCAATGGCACCAAAATGTTGGCTGATAAAACGTGCCTTTTAAAAGTCCTAATTATCCCACATTAATCATCAACCTAGGCAAGTCCTCTTATTTCAAGAGTGTACACAGTATGCAGCTGCTATAATTCAGAGAGTAATGTTTCTTAAATTGTAGTATATATTTTTGATACAAGAATAAATGAATGCATCTAATAAATTCCAATTGCAATTATTAAAGGAAATATCAAAACTCAATCCTCTACTGAAATCAAATCTTACAACAATTCAAGTAACATCAGCATCAACTGAGAGCACAATAACAATAACTCACCTCTGCTTAGTTGATTCAATCTAAATTATACTCAATCTCTATGAAGCAATCAAAGTAGGAATGATATCAATATGAGAGTCCAATAGCGATAATCAAACTCTTACAACTAATTAAATCAATGTGATTCACTATCTAAATAAATCACTCTGTAATAAACATAACTTGAATCAAATGACACCGCTGTAAAACATATAAAGAACATACACTACTTCAATACAAGGAACGATAAATAGTGAATAAAGTAAACTCATAGAAATAGGAAATTATCAAACCAACCAAACTTTAGAAGAATCAGAAATATAACACAAGAAAGCAGTTAAATCCACCAGAGGCTGGGCCCTTAGCCGCTAGCGAACACTACTGAGCTACTTTAGATAATGCGAGGGAACAACAACTTCAATTATATATTAATCATCGAACTTAAGTAGGGTTATAATATGGTCGCATTCTCTTAACAACAAGAGTCTATAATTAAAATTACAATTTGAACAATAATAGAGATTCCTCCCCTTTCTTCCTACAATCGCTTCCTTTTATAATCAGAAAGGGGTAAAGGGTAAATGATAAATGCAATCCCTCGGGATCTCCCGATGCTGAGGGATTCACAACCGATTGCCAACTTCAGACACCTTTCCTATTTCACGTTGACCCCTCTGATTCGCCCTTAGCCTTGTCCGCAACCAAGGCATTCCTTCCTTTGTCAAATTTTTTCTATTCCATCGTTAGGGACAGAAATTGTTCCTTTTGTCACTTTCTTGCATAAAAAAGGGTAAAAGTTAGCTAAATCATCACTGCAAATAATTCATCTGTTTCTTACCATAATTCCTCAATATATCAGTGCATTAAGATATGAAAATGATAAGAATCAAGTAAAAAGGTAATGAAATTAATAGTAAATACATACCCATTTCGCAACTCAACATCCTCATGCATCTATTGCATTGATTCACTTAATCATAAGTTTATCTTCTTGAAATGGTTTCCTTATATATGAGCTTTGGATTTGTATTGACTCTCTTTTAACTTTGCATAATCATATCATTTGACAATTTTATTGTTTTTGCAAAGTGTACTTTGAAATACATTTGATTGCAACATATATTTTTTATGGTTGGTTCTTATGTGACAACCAAAATTTTATGAGTATTGGTTCTTGGGTAAGAATACTTTTATTATTTTTGTTGCATCAAAATACTTGAAAACATTGAGAATTCCCATAGTAGTTGTTAGCCATTTAATGTGCTCATCAATTGATCATTGAAAAACATATAAACTTTTGGAATCAAAATGAAATAATAGTTGATTTGGTAAAAATATGTTGGTTAGGATGAAATGAAATGTGACATGTGTCATGAAATATGAATATCCCTTCCCCCCAACTTAAGGTGATTTCAGTTTTTGGCAAATGAAAAAGGGAATATGAATGTGGTGAGGTATTTTCCAAAATCACAATTTTAGCATTTAAGGAATTACATGATTAAAAATTAAAAAATTACATACCTTCACCTACCTGAAAAGTGGATAAGCTATGTATACCGAAGAGTGCGTCTTTTGCTGCTAGATCATGGAATATGAATTAAAAGAATCTCGTATTTCTTCTTCTTTGTCTTGGTTATATGAATAGAGGATGAGATTGGAATATTTATTGATATGGCTGCTGAATTGAGTCCTACGGCAAATTGTTCAAATCATGTAGTCTTCATTCTTTCCAACTCGATGGCATAATTCTTATCTATGTGAATAAATGTGTCAATGTCGAACATAGAAAAGAAATTGTTGGATTACTGGCCATTATTGAATGCCATTAACAAACCCGAGAATACTCACCATTAATGTCAATGAGATTCAAGATGCCTAAGTATATCTTACTAGGTACGAATAATGTGTCATAGTTGAGTCACCTAGAAGATCCGACAAACATGGGACATTGATGTATTCCCACTATTTATTGGCGAGAGATATTGACATTAAGGCATGCAAGCCTTAATGTATTTGAAAGATCTCTAGTCTTGATCCCTGATGATATGTCAGAGTCGATGTGTCAAAACTTGTTAGAAGGGAGGCCTTAATGAATGCTCCATCATCTAACGTGAGTATGAAAAAATAATTTAAAGAACTATAGATAGAAAATTTGCAGTGAAGTAAGGTTTATTTTATAGAAAGAAAAATGAAAATGGGGTGACTCAAATTTGTAAGGGAGTTGAATGATTTTATTTTAGGGTTAAGGGTGATTAAAAATGAGGCAGAAAAATATGAAGATTGCAAATGGAAATGAGTTTTTGGTAGTAGGGAGATGGAAAGTTACGGATTGATTGTAGGCTTAAAATGTGTAGCAATGGTAAATTTGGTATTTGTTTGGTAGCAATGGTGTAGTGGATTTGATTTTTACTTTGAATGATCATGCTCTTCTGAAATAAAGTTGGTCTTTAAAAAGGTACTTGTGCATATAGTTTCATCTTCCTTCATCATCCTGGAACTTGCAAAAACTTAGCAATTTTTCTGCAATAAAATGTAAGACTATCAAAAGAGAGAGGTGATTAGTCTCACTTCATTTCATATATACACAAAAAACTCAGAAATAATACTAATAAAATAAATTCAAGGACGAAAAATTAAATGTACTTCAAGGACGAAACACAATGAAGAAGTCACCAACAAAACAATAACAAGTGATCCATGGTACAAATTCAAGGACTGCATAAATGAAATCACACCACATTTGCATAAATGAAATCACACTCACACATGTTGAAATGAAATCACACTTAATGAAAGGAAAAGAACACTTGCATAAAATGAAAATAGAATTACTGAAAATAAATGAAATCGTAACTATACTATGTTACTAATATGTGCAAATGTGTGCAAATTGTGGTTGATGGGGGCCCTCCATTCCTCAGCAAGCACACTAAACAACTATCACATCTTGGAGATCAAAGTGGCAGTATGTATTTCATAAAAATGAAATTACAATAATTCTATCTCCTCACTTTACAAATCACATCTTGGATGGAACTTGGGACCTCCAACCAACAACTAGCAACTAGCTACTAATAACAACACTAACTTGCATCTAACAACCCTTTGTATGAAGGATGCACTCCTATTTATACAAAACTTGGGGATAACTATACAATAAACATATATCCTTGGATCTCTCCTAAATCCACATTTATCTCTTGTGGTTACAACCAATCTCCTAGAAATGTAAGATACAAATCCTCTAAAAAATCCTCTCTTCCATGATTCTTCTCCTTTGAATGTGCATAGTTAATGATCCACATATTCTACAATAATTCCACACATCCTCATAAGTTGGAATTCTGAAATTCGAATTTGTGGTTGGGTGGCCAAGTAGGACCCTTATAGAATCTCCAAGTAGGCCTACAATATCACAAAACTCATAACACTTTTAGATATATATGCAAATACATTAATTTCCTAATATTTAATCATAAATTCACTTAAAATACTTAAAATCAACGACTTGGAAAATAATAATAATAAACCCATGTGATTATGAAAATGGTTACTTAATGTAAGGTTATGGGGTTATAGAGTTATGGAATGAGGATGAAATGATGGAAATGTGGGTAAAAGTGGATGACATTTTGGAGGCCCAACACATGGCAAGATGGTGCTCAAGGATATTAGCAAAAAGATGTTACAAGAAGGATACTTGTGGAGATAAGACACAAAGATGTTATCATGAGAGAGTAAAGGAATTCTAGAACATGATGGAGAAATATAAACTTATGTTGAATAAGAATTTTCCAACACTCATTCAGACCCTTTGGAGGGTTAAGATGAAGCACATCATAGATCAATCATCAATAGTTGAAGACATGGCAATGGATAAAGGAACCTTGCATCAATACATTGCCAAATAGTGTCATGTCACAATCAACAAACTATGTCATTCAAAATGTCAACACAAGAGTGTTGTTAGGTCCCATGTACATTTACCACATTATTTATGGAATGCAATTATGTAATGTAAAAAATGAGAAAATGTAAAATGTGTGGAATCCCCAGGCTCACACATGGAACATGAAGAGTCATTAGAAAGTCCTAGAGTCATGTAGAATCTCAAGAGTCAAATAAGATATCAAAAAGTCATGTGGGATCTCAAGATTCATGAGGGAAGGTCAATAGTCACATGAGAGGTGGAGAGTCACCTCATTTGTTATAAATACACCCTCGCAGCTTAAGAAAATGACTTTTCACCTTGGCTTCTCTAGCTTGGCATAGGAGAAAAGATCATTCTTGCGAGGAGCAAAAGTTGACTTAAAGTTCAACTATTGGGGCTAGTGTTGCATCGTTGTAATCATTTATCTTGGGATTTTCACTTAATATATGAATCTCTCAGAGTCATCACACTTTCATGCATATGTAGTGAATGATTGTAGGACTATTATTTCATTGTTTGTAGTGTATGTTTATGTTTACACATACTAATAAAAATGAACTATTTCGTTAGCTTTGGTATGCATATTGTTAAATGTGCATTTTTACTTGTTTTATGAGCATTGTTATCTTGTAAACTTCTTTGTAAGTTAACTAATTAATCTTTCCATGTTATTGTGTGTCTCTTTTAGGATATTACTATTACTTTTGTTCTAGAGGCTCATTCTCTCTTTCCCTTCCATGAAAGAACCTTTTATACATTGCAATTGCATGCCTCATAGTGTCAACTTAATTGCTTATTTCAAATACTATTTGCATAATCTCTTATGTTGATAATTGCATCCAAGGAAAATCCCTAAGAATAATGTTGTCTAGTCCTATTATCCAGATGGGGATCCTACTCCAAATGGTGTATGGTCTAGTTGAGACTTCATACTAGGGACACCACCTTTATTGGTGAATTTCCAACACCATTAACAAGTTCATGATGAAATTTTCTAAGTATATAAAAATGCAGTGAAAATAATTATAGAATTTAAGTTCTTATCTTTTAATTCATGGAAACTACTAGAGGCCTTAGTGTTCCACCCAACCACATACCACACTATTCATTCTCTTTCAACAACACGTCACCCCCAAGCTTGGGCTTTGACTCCATGAGCATAAGATCACCCAAAATATGGTACATGCTTAGTAAAAAAACCAAAAACTAATGTACCAAGCTCATAAGCCTCCCACCAATAGTCCTATGGATTCCATGAGTTGTGAAACCCTCATAAGAATTCCAGTTACCCTTCTAGGTCTCACTAAACTAAGGTACCAAGCCCGAAAAATCCTACCAATAGTCATGTGGCTTATAAGAGTTCCACTTCCTTCACAGGCCTTCCAGGTGCCCCCTTCCAGGCCTTGACCAACCATGGTACCAAACCCACTAGCCTCCAAGCAGTACTCTTATGGCTTCCAATAGTTCCACTACCTTCATAGGCTTTCTAGGTCTCACAAAGACAAATGGTATTTATTCAATGAACCTATAACATATCACATGCATTCATGACATACTAAAAAATACCATTAATTTGAATACATATTGGGAAATAACTCTAAAAATAACATTATTTAACCCCATACCAATACGAACCCAATACACATTCCCAATCTAAAAAAAACCCTACTTTCACTAGAGTTTATAGGTATCCATGTTTTAAACCCCTTTGCATTTTTTCATTAACTTTGAGCTCCACTTTTTATACCTGCCAATATAAAAAACCTTTAACCCCTATTATATGGTCAATTTATTATGTCATTTTTTCTTCACTAAATATCCCCTAATATGAATGCATGTTGTATGGTATTTCTCCCCTAGTGAATTGCCCATGAACACAACCAAGGTATGAAGCCCAAAAGTTTCCAACCAATAATCCTATGGCTTCCATGAGTTCCACTACTTTCATGACTCTTCCGAGCACCCTTACAAGCTTCCATTTCCACCATGGTCTCCATGTTTTCATGATTATCTCTTTAGGATAATGAACAATAAACATTTCATACTTCTATCACAACGTAGGCATTCACTACATAATTTTTCTCCTACGTCATGTGCAAACATGCCTCTTTTTTATGCATGCTTCTTTTTCACTACTTGGCATTCACTTGATGACTTATTTAATGTGTCTCAAGTCACCAGTCTAGTTCTGCATGTACATGTTATTTACATTTCATGGGTTGAATAGGGTGTCGCATTCCCCTCCCCCTTATTTAGGAAATTTCCTTAATGTAATACACACACAAACAAACAATCAAATTATTTAAAAATATGAGGATATTCCTCCCTCATCACATCCACATGCTCCCATGTAGCATATTTAGGATTGAAATGGGTCCATTGCAACTTTACTAAGGAGATGGCTCGATTGTAGAGCACCTTAAATTTCTTGTCCAAAATATGCACTAGTTGGACCTGGAATTTTCCCTTGGGATCCATATAAATCTTGTTCTAATCAATTACATGTTTCACATTAGGAGCATACTTTCTAAGCAACGAAACATGAAAAGAATTATGTATGTGCATGGATTCTAGTAATGAAATCTTATATGCAATTGGACCAATCCTCTCTAGGATTTTAAATGGTCCACAATATATCGCTATTAACTTTTCACATCACCCAATTTTAGGGAAATTTTACTTTCCTTCACCCTCAAGAAGACATGCTCGCAAATTTTTAAATCCTTAAATCCTTGCTCAACCTATTCTTATTTGCATAATTTTTTTATCTATCCTAATCAACATTCAAAATATGTTTAATTTTGCCACTTTCTCTTCAATTTCCATGAGGAAATTTGCACTAACAATGTCCCTATCGACAAGACTGTCCCAACTCATTGGTGTATTGCACTTCCCACCATACAAGGCGTCAAATGGAATTATCTTCAAATATTATTGATACCCATCACTATAAGAAAATTACACTAGGTTCAAATATTCTTACCATTTCAACGATTTGTCCATCACATACATCCTTAGCATGTCCTCAACGAGTCGATTAACTCTTTCCATTTGACCATCTAAATCTAGATGGTATATTGTAATAAAAATCAAATTAGTCCCAAATCCCTTAAACAAGTTTGTCCAAAAATTGGATGTAACTTGAGATCTGTGTTTGAAATAATTGCCTTGGGCACACCATATAGCTTGACAATTTCTCTCATGTAAATCTTAGAAACATTAGATGCCTTGTGTGTTGACTTCATTGGAATGAAGTGGGAAGCCTTGGTGATTTTTTTGACCATGGCCATGACATAATCATTTTATTCACTCTTCTCAGCAGATTTGTTGGATAAAATTTCCCATTTCCACGCAAGAATGGACATTACTTTTAGCAACCCCACTGGATGCCTATGCTCAACTTTAACCTTTTTTCATTCCAAGCACTTGAATATATAATCAACCACTTCTTCCTTCATATCTAGCCAAAAGTATTTTTTCCTCACTACTGAGGTTGTCTTTTGATACCCTAGGTACCATCATAAGATACTCTATGCATCTCATTCAACACTAAATTTTCTAACCCTTAGGAATTAAACACGTAAATTATGGCTTTATACAAAATAAATAGATCTTCTTTCATCTCATAATCCTTTTATTTGGGTTGCATTTCACCTTGATGCAAACTGCTTTTTATTTACTTGTATTTCTTATTTGAATTTCCATCCTTCAAAATCCTAATTTTAAAATCAAATTTTCATGTTCTTATGGTTGTAACATGTATTTCATGCACCCTCCTACTAAGTTCATAAGCCACTCTATTTTCCTTTCCCTTTATGTGCTCAATTTCAAAATCATAATCAACCAAAAATTCCAACCACTTGATTTTCCTAGAATTTAAATGTGGTTGTTCAAACAAATGGTCTAACCCATTATGGTTAGTTCTAAATTCAAACCTCCTTCTTATGAGGTAATTTCTCCACATATTTAAGGAATTTATAAATTTTTCCAATTCCAAATCATGAGAAGCATCATTCCTTTCATGTTCCATGAGCTTCCTAGATTCAAAGCATATCATGTGCATTTTTTGAATGACTCCTCCCAGAACTTCTTTACAGGCATCTATGCACACAAAAAATTCTTGTTCTAGGTCAGCTATATTCAATATAGGTGCACCTATAAAAAAATATATTTAAGTGTTGAAAGGCCTCTTCACATTTATAAGATTGGTCAAATTTTCACATTTCTTTGAAAGAAATTAATAGGACGAGCTATCCTAGAAAACTCGTCATAATGTAGCTATGGATTGAATTAGAGAGCCTTCACTCTTACAATAAACAAACATTTGAATATGCTTATTCTTAATCTCTCATGATTCGTCATTCTTTGCTACCCGTGAGAATCCATGGTCCCAATGGGTTTGGTTGTAATTCCCTCACTTTAATAGTGCCTTCAACCTCTTATCTATTATATTTCACATTGTTGTCTCCATTTCGATTTATATATAAGATTTACATATGTGATTTGGGTGTATGGGAATTGAGGTGATACAAGAATGATTTTGATTAAAAAATTACTTGTGTTTAAAACGTTTTTGCCATAGGTTTTACTTCATTTCCAATCATTTATAATATAAATTTACTTATGAAAAGTGGATGGAGCTCATAAGGAAATTAAATCTAAATAATTTCCTTAAAATATAGAAAATTAATCGTATAATATACAAAGCATAAGAGCCCCTCCACGACTATAGGTTATTATCCAGAAGGTCAAGAAATTTATAACTAAAGAATGTCTCTATTATGTAACTAGAGTTAGATTAATAGCAACATATAAAACTTGGAAATAAAATTAAAATCAAAACCAAACAAAATTTAAAAAATTTAAGAATAAAAGGATTGATTATAAGAAAATGAAGAATAGGAAGAAAAAAGAATTACGAACGAAAACATGTTCTACAATATACATGAATAATAATTACCACCAACAAGTGGTCATGAAAAATAGTTCTTCAAAAATTAACCATTTTCCCCTCTGATGATCTTAAATTGAAATTTGAAGACCAAATTTTCTCAAAATTTTAAAGTGATCCAACCCACAACTATTGAAATATGGCATTTCTGCCTTTGACTTCATGTTCCTTATCTGATTTCAGCATTGAATCACGAATCTAAAATATTTATTATTAACTAAATGACTACAAAACCAATGTTTGATTAATTTTTGGTGCTCATGATATTTATTTTTCACTTTACATCATTTATCCACTAATTTTAGTAGATCATCGATCCTTCTTTGCATAATTAGGCAAGCATGTTCTCTATAGGATCAGGGTAATTGTAGGGGAGATAAAAAAAAAAAAAATGAGGAGATAGAATAGCTTCCTCACCATAGAGAAGAAAAAGTGGTGAATTTTCTAATGCCCTTATAGTTTTCCATATTTTCTATAATGCATTGGGAAGGGACTTGTGCCCATTCTTCATATGTTCATGAATGGTCTTTTTGAGGATATGGATTAAATTATTGTTGGTTGATTCTTCTAAACCATTACCATAAAGATTATAATTGGAAGAATATTTAATAGTAATACCAAGCTTTACTAAAGTGTATTTAGTTGATTTTAAAGACTAGAAATAAGTTTCATTTTAAAAAATAAGTGATCTTGGAATATCAAACCTAGTAATAATATAAATTTTAGAGGAGATCACCTAATCTTCATTAAATTTCTTCAATGGAATAGCCTTAGTCTATCTAGTGAAGTATTTCATATAGCCAACATATATTTATGGAGCTATGAAGAATTGGGAGCAATCTACCTAGTTATATTTAAGCCCCAATGCTCAAATGGACCTTCAACCATAAATGGCTATAATAGAAAAGCAAGATCCCTCTCTCTCCCTATAAATGTTTGGAATATTTTAAACATCCTAGCATGGGCATGTGAATTCTTGAATAGATTAGACCAATAATAACTAATATATAAAACATTATAAGTAGTGGTGTCCCTACCAAAATGTCCTATTAGCCAATCATGAAGTTTAACAAAAACGTTTTCTACATCTAATTTCTCCTAACATCTCAATAATACATCATCACAATTTTTTCTCTTTTCTTCTTGGTTTCAAGGTAATGTGGTTGAATTCCATTAGTGAGAAAATATTTTATTTCATAATACCATGACTTCATAGGTGAAAGGACGTAGCAATCACAAAGTTTGAGACCATGAGTTGTAATCCTTGTCTTGATAAGGTGTTATCATGATCCATGCATGAGTTTGTAATGAGATCTATAATATCTATAAGGTTAATTGATGTATTATAAGCTCAAATTTTGTGATCATTATAGAACTTGAGAATGGTTTAATTCTTTTTATGTTAACCTTTTTGTCTTGTATCACTCATTTCCAATTATATTGAGGAGACCAATTTCTATCCTAGAATTCCTAAATGTTGATTGAATGCTAATTCAAATATAATTTGATAATACTTTGAAATTTGAAGCATAATATTTGATATTACCCCTTATCAGGTGCAAAGTGAGAAGTTTTTCAATTGTTCATTTTTGGAAAGGTTCCAAGTGGGGAAAATGGATTCTTTAGGTGGTGGTTTTTCTGGTTGGCCACTAACCATATCCATGGAAAAGTGTGGTTTATGGTGTTACACTAACCATATTTCTTTGAATAATGTGATGGTTTCTAGATGAACACTAACCAACTTTACATCATGAATTAACCTTCTGCCTAAAAGTTGTAGGAGTGTTTCTTGTATCATTGTGATCCCCTTTCTTTAGGTGTGGAGAGTACCATCTTTGATTCTTATCCTTTTTTTATGTGTCTTTACCTTTGTTTTGACTAGCTTATAAGATTGATGTATTTTTCTCACTTGTTGATTCCATATCTAGGAGTTTATCCATCCATAATGACTTGATTTGTTAAATTAGTATTGCTTTCAACATCATTTTGGCAAGTGATTTGTTATAGCATACCTTGACCCTCTATTGATGCATTCATGCCTCTCATGAGGCCCAATCCTATGCTACTCACCCATGGTAACCTGTCTACTAAATATTTCCCTTATTTTGGGAATTATGGCATGTGCATGATATTATTGAATGAATATGCACAAATGCATTTAATTTAAGGCTCATATGCAATTAACAAGAATATACAAATTATGTGCAGTGAGAAAAAATCATACACAAGATTATCATACTTATGTTTTAATTGTGTTACTAGTTATAGGCCTTCGATGTGTTGAAAATAGCAACAAGAAATGCTAAAAATAGAATTGCTAAAAATAGCACTGCTATAAATAGTAGTTCAGCCAGTGTTGATCTTAGCAACAATGGATGGAAAAATGGAAGTGCTAAAATAACATTCTATAAATAGCATTTCGGGATACCTTCCTATTTTAGTCAGTCCCTATACTAAAATAGTGAAGTAAAATTCGAATTTGATCTTAGCAGTAGTTTGTAAATTAATTAATTAATTCATCTTGAGTTAATTAGTTAAGGAAAATCAAACTTGAAGTCTATGTGGGGACATGCAACAATTTCTCCATTAATTGAGGAATTTATCCATCACTTAGAGAGATAATGATCTAAAATCACCCCTAGGTGACCTCAGGAAATTAATGAAGGTATTATAGACTCATGTGCTGGTGTGTGTGTCTATGTTATCATAGGCAACGGATCGATAAGATTGCAAAATACACAGACACTTGAAACAGTAAGAGATCACAGTAAGCAAAACAGAAACACAACAAAATTTAACAAGGAGTTCACGCAATCCTCCTGGGCTACATCTCTTGGTCCAGCTTTCAGTGGTGGCCTTTTTATTATGTTTTCAAAGTAGAGCCTTACAATAAGGAGCTCAATTTGAGTCTCACTTAATAGAGGATGATCAGTAGGATGGCACTTGGAATTCCCAAGTCCTTAGAGTTCACAGACTCCCCTTACTGAATTTCGACCTCAATTGGTCTATGTCTACTCAATGTTGCCCTTACTTTGATGGTAAGCTCGGCTCCTCTATTCTCTACAATTTTGCCTTTCTTTCTGTGTCTCTCAACCTTCGGCTTCTTCACTGCTTCTCTGCCTCACTGTATCGCTCGTTCTCTGTCTTGTCTCTGTCAGCTCGTGGCTTTAAAGCCAGTTCGTTTCTTCGACTATTCACTTCGTCTTCTTAGCTCTCTAAATCGCCTGCCTCTGTCCACTGGGACTCCTCTGCCCTGCATCATCGTTGTTGCGTAACGCTTCACAAAGAGGTAGCCACCTGTCTTCTTCAAACTGAGTGTTAGTTCTTCCTGAACAATCACTTTTTTCTGTTATTTCCCAGATGCTTGCGAAACGGATCCTTCTATCAACTCATCGGTCAAATCAGACTTCGAATCTTTATGCGTCGTAGCTTATTTCTTCCTCGAGTTTGGTCATCCATCGGGTTGAACCTCTGTCGTTTGATATGGATCCCCCAGACCCTACGGTCTTCACTTATATCACGCAATTGAGTTGCTGGACACGTGTCACTCGATGTATAGAATCGCTGGGTTTTTGGATAAACCCACTTACCACCGGAAATGCCTCTGATATTCCACCGGTTTTGAGTGCGGGACTTGCCTATCTATTTTAGCGCTTTCCCATGATTTTATAGTTTCCCTTGTGACCGAGCACTCAGGGATTTTCCTTCTCCAGGGGTTTTACCCAGCGATACGCAATTGCGCTAATTTCATATCAAAAATAGCCTCCGTTTTTGGGTTTGAGCTTCCCAACTGCCATTTTTGCATCATGCACAATCTCCATGGGCCAATAGTCAGCGCACTTTGACCGAAGGTCCTCATTGCTCCGTGTTGGCTGCAAATTATCATTATTCAGAGCTTATTTCTGATAGCTATAAGATTTCTTGAAGTCTATCATTCATTCTTAATAATCATGAAATTGTTTGAGGATCCAATTTGGATCACGACCTTCCCATTGAAAAAGCTTTTGGACGACCAAACGTTGGTTTTCAAGCATCGACTAAGTGAGGATACAAATTTCTCACCTGTCCAATATCTATCCATTTTGCACTGCTTGGCTTTGAACCCCTGAGCCCAATTCTTAGGTACTCAACATCTCCCCTACGTGTCGTTCTCACCTTCCTGTCTAGAACTGTGTTTTCTTGCAATTCATTAATATATTCAGGTAGCAGGTCATCAATAGAAGGCAATTGAATTTGTTCTTCAGGATCTTCAATTAACGAAGGTTCAAATAGTCTCAAGTTGTCTGCATTGATGACTGAGTAGATTTGCATATAAGCTGGAAAATCAAGGCGAAAAGCATTCTCACCAATTTTCTCAAGGATCCTGAAAGGTCCATACCTTATTGATTTCAGCATTTTACCTTCACCTTGCATCTTGTCCTTGCTAATATAGAACCAGACTTGACCACCAACTTGGAAACTATGCTCCATTTGATGCTTGTCATGCCTTGCCTTGTATTTGGCCTGGCTCTTTTCTAGTTGTTCCTATACTGCCTGATGGATCTCTTGGATTTTTTCAATGAACCTAGTTACCTTGTCCACATCATTGTGTCCCTCAACTATTTTGTCCTTACCAAAGACAAAATCCAAGGGAGACCTTGGTGTGAAACCAAAATAGGTCTCAAAAGGAGATCTTTGTGGATGGAAAGATGTGCTTTTCTTTAGTTTGGTATCCATCAGTTCCCATAGACTTGACCAAAACTTTCCCACAAATTGGGTGTCTCGATTAGATATAATGGAAGTGGGTAATCCAAAATGAACCCATACATGTTGAAAGAACAGTTTTGCAATTTGTTCAGCTGTAATCTATTTATTGCAAGGTATCAAAATACACATTTTGCTAAACCTTTCCACAACAACATACAGATAATCATGACCTTTCCTAGATTTAGGCAGTCCTCCCACAAAGTCCATGGAAACACTTTCCCAAGGATGAGAAAGAACTGGTAATGGAGTGTACAAGCCTAGTTTTCTATTGCCGGGCTTGCTTTTAGCACACATAGTACACCCTCTTACATATCTAGAAACTATCTCGTTCCTTTTCGACCAATAACAAAATCTTTGCACCTGTGCAACTGTTTTACTTACCCCAAAGTGACTTGATATTAGAGAAGTGTGTGCTTCTCGAATTATCTTTACTCTTTCGGTTTGTGCAATGCATAACTTCCCACAATGATATAGGAGTCGGTCCTTAATATGATAATCCAATTCTTCTACTCATTTGCCTTGACTTAAAGTTGCATATACATCTTTAAAGTCTATATCTTGAGCATATTGTTCAGTGTAGCTCTCATGTAATACATAATTATGCTTAAGTATAGTAGAAGCATTTATAATGGGTCTAGATAACATATCTGCAACTTTATTGTGTATGACCTTTTTATATCTGATGACTAAATGAAACTGTTGTAGAAAACCCATCCATATATAGTGTCTTGATTGCTACAACTTATTTTGGGAGTGTAGATATTGAAGTGGTTGATGATCAGTATCTATAAATGTTTCTTTGCCCATTAAGTAATCTTTCCACTTTTTCACACTCTGTACTAATGCATACAATTCTTTATCATATGTGGGATAGTTCACTACTGCAGAATTAAATGTCTCGGAATGATAACATATGGGTTTACCATGTTGTATCAACACTGCTGCCATGGCATAGTCACTGGCATCTATTTGGATCTCAAATGGTCTTTGAAGATCTAGCAGTGCTAGTACTAGTATTGTACTAATATTTTCTTTCAAGGTGTCAAAGGCTTTCTACTATTTGCCGCCCCACTGAAACACCTTGTTCAATCGTGTTAAAGCATGTAAGGGAGTTTCAATTAAGGAAAAGTTAGAAATGCACTTTCTCCAATATTGTGCTGCTCATAAGAAGCTCCTAACTTCTATAGCAGATGTGGGTTTAGGCCAGTTTACAATGACTGCCACCTTAGAGGGATCTATCTTCAATTCACCGCCCCCTACTATATGTCCCAAATAATTCAAAGATGTTTTGCCAAATTCACATTTTGAGATTTTAACATAAAGTTTTCCTATTTTGAAAACATCTAGTGTCTGCTTAACATGCTTTAAATTTTCTTCCCATCTTTTGCTAAATATCAGCATTTCATCCAAATATACAATAACAAAATCAACAAGAAAAGGTTTGAGTACATCATTCATTATTCTCATGAAAGTAGCAGGAGCACCAGCCACTCATACAATCCCTGCTTTGTTTTGAAATCAGTCTTCCATGCATCTTGTTCTGCAACTCTAACCCGATGATTATCCACTATGCAAGTCTAACTTGGAAAAATAAATAGCTTCTTTCAATTGATCTAATAGATCATCTATGCGAGGAAGGGGATAATGATTTTTGATTGTTATCTTATTCAGTGCTCGGTGATCAATGCACATTCTCCATGAGCCATCTTTCTTTCTCACCAAAACGATTAGAGATCCACATGGTGATGTGCTAGGTCTGATGAACCCATTCTCAAGAAACTCCTGCACCTGCTTCTTGATTTCTGCATTCTCTAAAGCAGACAAACTTTTATACCTGTGGTTGTAATGGTTGCTTCATCTCCTGAGTGCAACCCCAAATATTTCTGAATAGCTGCAACAGTCTTCTTCTTCTTGCCCTCAAACTTCTTAGGTCTCAGCTCCAAATGCAGAATCCAACAGTGCTCATCATCATGCTCATCCTTCTTACAGTGAGTGCATGAAGACTTTCTTTTCTGTGCAGTGTTGGCCTTCCTTGCTTTCCATTTATGTTTTCTTTTCTCCTTATTCTTTCTTGTAGTGGGTTGGGATGATCCCCCAACTTCTGGACTTTCATTCTTTCCTCTAGCTTCTAGATGTGTAGCTTGAACAAATACCTCATCTATACTAGTGGGATTAAACATGAGGATAGCGTGCCTCATGTAGCTGTGTAGACCACTGATGTACTTCAACATAGCCTCAAGTGAGTCTAATGAGATTCCTAGAATCAAAGCTCTCTTCCTAAATTCTTGGGTGTAACCTTGTACACTTTTCCCTTTCAATTGTTGAAGAGTTTGCCAGCTCATCATGGCTTGCTACAGGTAGGCCAGTGGATAGAACTACTTTTTGATTGCAAAAACAAATTCACTCCAGACAGAAAGAATCTTACCATGTCTCTTCATGTCAGCTTGGGTCCTGCCTTCCCACCAAACCAAGGTAGTGCCTCCAAGGCATAGGCTGGCCAGTTGAATCTTGCTCTTGTCTGAATCGATACTCTGCACTCTGCAATAAACATTAATTTGTCTGATCCAATTGTCCAGCTTTTTTGCATTCAACTCTCCATCATATATTTTTAAATCAAATTTAACATCTAGCTTAATCAAAGATGTCTTTGTTTTGTGTTCAGGGCTATTAGGAGGTGTGAGAAATTTTTCTTCTTTGCCTTTGCCTTTTGAGTGGTCATGGAGGAGAGACTCTTCCAATTTCAGGATTAGTTTCGACCAACTCTCCTTCTCCTAATTTGAGCTTTGATCTAGTTAGCATTCAACAGCTAAATCTAGCGCAATCTTGTCTAACCTTAAGAACCTATAGCTCTGATACCACTTGATCTAAAATCACCCCTAGGTGACCTCAGGAAATTAATGAAGGTATTACAGACTCATATGTTGGTGTGTGTGTCTATGTTATCTTAGGCAATGGATCGATAAGATTGAAAAATACATAGACACTTGAAACAGTAAGAGATCACAGTAAGCAAAATAGAAACACAACAAAATTTAATAAGGAGTTCACCCAATCCTCCTGGGTTACGTCTCCTGATCCAGCTTTTAGTGGTGGCCTTTTTATTATGTTTTCAAAGTAGAGTCTTACAATAAGGAGCTCAATCTGAGTCTCACTTAACATAGGATGATCAGTAGGATGGCACTTGGAATTCCCAAGTCCTTAGAGTTCACAGACTCCCCTTACTAAATTTCGACCTCAATTGGTCTCTGTCTCCTCAATGTTGCCCTTACTCTAATGGTCAATTCGGCTCCTCTGTTCTCTACAATTTTGCCTTTATTTCTGTGTCTCTCAGCCTTTAGCTTCTTCACTGCTTCTCTACCTCAATCTCTCTCTGTCTATCTCTCTCTCTGTCTCTCTCTCACTCCCTCTGTCTTGTCTCTGTCAGCTCGTGGCTTTAAATCCAGTTCGTTTCTTTGATTGTTTTCTTCATCTTCCCGGCTCTTTGAATTGCATACCTCAGTCCATTGGGACTCCTCTTCCCTGTATAATCGTTGTTGCGTAACGCTTCGCAGAGAGGTGGCCACCTGTCTTCTTGTGAACTGAGTGTCAGTTCTTCCTAAAGAGTCATTTTTTTCCATTATTTCCCAGATGCTTACGAAACGAATCCTTCTATCAACTCATCGGTCAAATCGGACTTCAAATATTTATGCATCGTAGCTTATATCTCCCTCGGCTTCGGTCATCCATCAGGTGGAACCTCCGCCATTTGATATGGATCCCCTAGATCCTACGATCTTCGCTTATATCACGCGGTAGAGTTGCTTGACTGTTAGTCCGCGATGTATGCATTTTTTCTCTCTCCCAACCGGACATGTGTCACTCAGTGTATGGAATCTTTGGGTCTTTGGCCAAACCCAATTACCACCTGAAATGCCTCTGATATTCTGTCGGTTTTGAGCACGGGACCTGCCTCTTGGTTTTAAAGCTTTCGCATGGTTTTCTAGTTTCCCTTGCGACTGAGTGCTCGGGGCTTTTCCTTCTTGGGGGGTTTTGCCCAGCGATACATGATTATCAGAAACAGCCTCCGTTTCTGGGTTTGAGCTTCCCAACTGCCATTTTTGCATCATGCACAGTCTCCATGGGCCAATGGTCAGCGCGCTTTAAACGAAGGTCCTCATTGCTCCGTGCTAGCTGCAAATTATCATTATTTAGAGGTTATTTCTGATAGTTATAAGATTTCTTGAAGTCTGTCATTCATTCTTAACAATCATGAAATTGTTTTAGGATCCAATTTGGATCAGATAAGGATGAGTTCTAAATTGAGTTGTAATTATTTGCCTTAGTTAACTGAGTTAAGTCCAGTTAGATTGATTTAAATAGTTTGTTTAAATTAATGTAAGTACAGTTAGTTAATGCTTGCATGCATGTAACTACTGCACTTCATATAACTGAGTATTCTCTCATAAATAACTCATGCATGTCAGTTTAGACAGAGACCCAGTTGAGATCAGATGGAGGGGAAGTGTACTATCAGTTGCTAGAATATTCCATTGTGAATATTCCATGCATGCAGAAGGAATTCTTTCCTTGAGGATTACGCAGTTACTTCTTTAGGTTTTGTGAGTGTGATGAGGCCAATTCACACATGTGACATCATTGGACCCCAAGGAAAATTGTGCAAGGAAATATGAGGCTTGGAGGGATTGAGGAGGACATATACAATGTCTATTCAGGCTGTGAGTTGTATTGTTTGATTACAGAGAGAGCAGGATAGCTTGAGAGTTGATTCTTTTTGTAACTTGAACAAGATTTCCACTTGTATGATAATACAGAGTTGGGATTTTAGGTTGAGGCTTTCCCCATGATATTTCTTCGGTGTTATGTGTGATTGATTTCTTGTTCTCAGTTATATGTGTTCTCTTGATCTTGCTCAATTCGATTAAGCTTCCGCAAAGTGTTGTAGAAGTAGATCTTGTATTGTGTTTTAGTATATTGCATAATCTGTTGATCTACAGTGGGAATTTCTACATGGTATCAGAGGAAAGGTGATCAAGGTGAAGAACAGTATACAACAAGGAGAAGTTTGAAGTTTGGTTCCTAAATATAGAAATCGATTTCTTATCACATCTCTATTTCACCTATGGTGTTCAGTGGTTTAAGACTCGAGTATGCCCTTGACGGAAACTTGAATTATATAGCCTGGAAGGATCGCATGGAGGGAGTATTAGAGGATAATGGTCTAAAGGACTTCATTGATCAAGAAGTCCCCAAGCTGACCGATGCTAGTCAACTGGCAGAATGGAAGAAATGTGTGGCTAGAGCAAGGAGAATCCTCCTGGAGGGAGTTCAAGACCACATTGTCTTGAGCCTCCATGGGAAGGAGACACTATTTTCGATGTGGAAAACATTGAAAGATTTATATCAGAACAATAGTGATAGAGGAAGCTGGCGCTCAAAGACATGCTTCGTAAGATCAAGTGTGAAAAGGGCGACATGATCTCTACATATCTGAACAAGCTCACCACCTGTAGGGATGATCTTGGAAGTGCAGGAATCATGATCGTTGATGATGACATGGTGAGTCTTGCACTCCTCGATCTTCCTAAAAATTGGCATAGCTAGCAAGACTCAGTTAATGGAAGAGAAAAATGCCAGATTGGGAACGACTTTGGTCAGTTCTGATGCAATAGGAAATAAGAAGAAGCACTAGAGATGGATCCTCATTGAAGCAAGATGATGAGGAAAATCTAGCCTTAGTGAGTAAGGTGAGGAAAGGGAAAGGGAAGGTGTCTCATTCCAAATCCGGTTCTTCCCATGGTGGGAAGAAGATTGACAAATTGAAAGTGTGATGCTTTCATTGTCATGAAGTGGGCCATTATGCTACGAATTGTCCATAGAAGAAATGCAAGAAGGGTTCCTCAAAGGGATCTGATGGTAAGGCACTGGCTTCATAGTTTGAGCTAGATTTATCACTTATCACATGCATGGTTTCATCCATGGTGGGTTGTGTGTGGTACCTGGGCAGTGGAGCTTCATTCCACATGTCAGGTGATAAGAATATTTTTGGTACCTTGGAGGAGAAGGATCTCTAGATGCTGATTGAGATGGGAGATGATGGAAAGTACCGTGTTTTAGGTGAAGATACGGTTGTGTTTTAGAGGGAGCATGGAGCTCCCCTCACCCTGACTGATGTAAAGTATGTACCAGGTTTGAATAGGAATCTTGTGTTTGTTGCTATGCTAGAAGATAAAGGCTATGATGTAGTCTTTAGTCAAGGAAATGTATTCTTGAGGCATATCGAGGACAAACAAAGTGAATAGGGATTCGAGTCAAGAATCTCTACAAGATGGAGGTATATGACTGTGCTTCTTTGAGTTCCAAATCAAAGATGATGCAGAGCCAAGATGTTGTTGAGCTATGGCATAGAAGACTGGGCCACTTGCACCATGGAGCCCTGAAGATCATGCAGCAGATTTCTACTAGATTACCCAAGGGAAAAATTGAGCAGACGACTACATACAAAGGTTGTACCTTGGGTAAGTATGTGAAATCTTCCTTTCCGGATTGAGACAGTAGAGCTGGAGCAATCCTGTAGCAAGTTCACTCAGATGTTTGTGGGCCCCTCTCTATAGCCTCCAACACTAAGCAAAGGTAATATGTTATTTTTATTGATGATTTTTCTCATAGATGTTGGATCTACTTTATGGAAAAGAAGGATTAGAACTTCTTAAGGTTTTGTGAGTTTAAAGCCTTAGCAGAGAAAGAATCTAGAAAGAAAATAAAAGCCTTGCATAGCTACAATGGTGGGGAGTATGTCTCCCAACAGTTTAAAGACTTCTGTGCTACAGAAGGTATTAAACAGGAATTGACGGCACCCCATAACCCATAGTAGACTGGGGTTTCCAAAAGGAAGAACAGATCAATTGTGGGAGAAGCTCGAGAGATGTTGCATGACCAAAGGCTACCACAGCATTTGTGGGCTGAGGCATGCAATACAACAGTATACTTGCAAAACAGAATCCCGCAACATATACTAGGGATGAAGACACCTATGGTTGCCTATTTTGGGAAGAAACCTAATGTAAGTCACTTCTAAATCTTTGGATCATTAGTTTACTATCATGTGGCCAAAGATGCAAGGAAGAAGCTAGACCCAACAGCTGAGTTGGGAATACTTGTGGGGTACATAGATACACCCCACAACTATAGGGTGTACCTTCCTTCCACTCAAAGGACTGTGGTATGCATGAATCTGAAGTTCAATGAGCAGAAAGCCATGCACTTATCACTTGAGAGGGAGATCGAGTTGCATGTAGATGAGGAACTTTCAGTTCCTAAGGAGGAGGAGCCTCAAATTGATGTGGAGCAGCCACATGCAGAGGATCTGGGAGTGGAGACATCCACTCATGCTGATACTTCTAGAGATAGGAAAAAATGCTTAAGGGAAGCTGACAGGTTGATGTTGGATGCGCAGGAGAATGTGGGACAACAATCTTCTTAGCGCAGACAGAGGAGGTCACCCGAGCGGTACACTGGGTACATGGCCCTGGTTGGGGAGTGTGTAGATACCGAACCTTCTTCATTCGAGGAGATAGTGTAGCAACCAGTCTGGGTTGATGCAATGGTAGAGGAGTATGACTCTATCATTCAGAACAGTGCGTTGGATGTTGTCCCAAGGCCTCATGGAAAGTTAGTGGTGAGTTCCAAATGGCTTTACAAGGTAAAGCAGGCAGTTGATGGTAGTGTTGAGAAACATAAGGCAAGTTTTGTTGCCAAGGGTTTCTTACAGGTCGAGGGGATCAACTACGATGAGACCTTTGCTCCTGTAGCAAGGTACTCATCAATTAGATCAATGTTGGCATTATCAGCCTAGATGGGGTGGGAGATCCACTAGATGGATGTGAAGGCAACATTCCTCAATGGGAAGATTGAGGAGGAGGTGTTCATTGAGTAGCCAGAAGGTTTCGAAACCTTAGATCATGATTTTCATGTGTGTAGACTTAAGAGGGAGATATCTATATGGGCTGAAGCAAGCACCTCATGCTTGGTACACCAGGATTGACAGTTATTTCACCAGTTTGGGCTTCACCAAGAGTGAAGCAGATGAAAACTTTTACCACATCATGGTAGAAGGTAAACCATTGATCATTTTTCTTTATGTCGATGATCTGATTTTGACAGGTGATGATCAGCTGATACAATCTTGCCAGGAGGGACTTGCAAGAGAGTTCGAGATGAAGGACATGGACCTTATGCACTACTTTCTAGGCATGGAGGTGTGGCAGAAAGATGGGGAAGTATTTGTATCTCAAGGCAAGTATGCCGCTTGAGATACTCAAGCGCTTTCACATGGAAAAGTGCAAGCCCATGCAAACTTCTCTAGCTGGGAATTGGAGGAAGGGGGATGCTACTTCAGGTGAGGTAGTAGCTGCTACTGTTTATCAATAATAGGTGGGTTCACTTATGTATCTAGTGAACATATGACCCGACTTATGCTTTGCAGTGAACCAACTGAGTCAAGCTATGGTTTAGCCTACCAAGCTATTTTGGAAGGCATCGAAGCATGTGCTCAGATACCTCAGAGGCACATCTCAATTCGGATTGTGGTACAGAAGGACTGAGGGAGTGAAGCTTCAGGGCTTCATAGATGCGAATTGGGAAAGGATTCCATCAGACCAGAAGAGCACTTCTAGAGGAATCTTCAATCTTGGTTCAGCTGCAATTTCCTGGTACAGCAGGAAATAGAGATCAGTTGCACTTAGCTCAGCAGATGTTGAATACATGGCTGCTAGTCAGGCTACATGTGAGGCCATTTGGATGCAGAAGATTCTAATGGGATCACTTGGTCAGATGATGGATCCTATAGTGATCTACTGTGATAGCCAAAGTTTTATCAAACTCTTGGAGAATCCAGTTTTTCATGATAGGTCCAAGCACATTGATATATGGTATCACCATCTTCGAGACTGTGTGGTCAAGAGGATCATGTTGTTGTTGTATGTTTCGATCGAGAAACAGGATGTAGATATTTTGACTAAGGCATTGTCAAAATGCAAGTTTGAGTTCCATAGAGACAGAATTGGGGTTACTGATAATCCCTTTCTTGTTGAGAGGGAGTGTTGAAAATAGCAACAAGAAATGCTAAAAATAGCACTGATATAAATAGCAGTTTGGCCAGTGTTGATCTTAGCAACAATGGATGGAAAAATGGAAGTGCTAAAAATAGCATTCTATAAATAGAATTTCGAGATACCTTCCTATTTTAGTCAGTCCCTATACTAAAATAGTGAAGTAAAATTCGAATTTGATCTTAGCAGCAGTTTGTAAATTAATTAATTAATTCATCTTGAGTTAATTAGTTAAGGAAAATAAAACTTGAAGTCTATGTGGGGACATGCAAAAGTTTCTCCATTAATTGAGGAATTTATCCATCAGTTAAAGAGATAAGGATGAGTTCTAAATTGATTTGTAATTAGTTGTCTTAATTAACTAAGTCAAGTCTAGTTAGATTGATTTAAACAGTTTGTCTAAATTAATGTTAGTTCAGTTAGTTAATGCTTGCATGCATGTAACTATTGCACTTCAGATAACTGAGTATTCTCTCATAAATAACTCATGCATGTTAGTTCAGAGAGAGACCCAGTTGAGATAAAATGGAGGGGAAGTACTATTAGTTGCTAGAATATTCCATTGTGAATATTCCATGCATGCAGAAGGAATTCTTTCCTTGAGGATTACGCAGTTACTTCTTCAGGTTTTGTCGGTGTGATGAGGCCAATTCACACATGTGACATCGTTGGACCCCAAGGAAGATTGTGCAAGGAAATATGAGGCTTGGAGGGCTTGAGGAAGACATATACAGTGTCTATTCAGTCTGTGTGTTGTATTGTTTGATTGCAAAGAGAGAAGGATAGCTTGAGAACTGATTCTTTTTGTAACTTGAACAAGATTTCCACTTGTATGATAATACAGAGTTGGGGTTTTAGGCTGAGGCTTTCCCCGTGATATTTCTTCTGTGTTATGTGTTATTGTTTTCTTATTCTCAGTTATATGTGTTCTCTTGATCTTGCTCAATTCGATTAACCTTCTGCAAAGTGTTGTAGAAGTAGATCTTGTATTGTGTTTTAGTATATTGCATAATCTATTGAACTACAGTGGGAATTTCTACACGATGTTCCACCCAACCATAGACCACATTGTTTATCTTCTTTCAATAGTGGGCCACCCTCGAGATAGGGCTTTGACTCCATGGGAACTAGCTTGCTGAAAATCTAGTACAAGCTTAGTACCAAAAATCACTAGCCAAGGTACCAAGCACAACAACCTACAACTAGATGCATTATGGGTTCCAGGAGTTGATTTGTCCTGATAGGCCTTCGAAGTGGCCTTACAAGCCTCATACAACCAAGGTAATAAGATTTATAGCCTCCAACAAGAAAGTATGATGGCTTCCAGGAGTTCCACTACATACAAAGGCCTTACGAGTACTCTTCTAGGTCTCACATAGCTAAGGTACCAAACCTAACTGTAGGGCTATAACTAGGGTCTCTCACACCACTAATTATTCCACATTATTAAGTCAATCCGGGATCGTTTGTTCTTTCAAAGAGTAACTCAATCCGAGGCTGTTTTGCCCAAGTAATGCTCGGTAGTATAGTGTTCTAATGAAGTGAAAGGAAACAGAAACTAAACTATAATTGAATCAACTCAAGGATAAAATCACACAAATCAATCTGATCAGTCAAGGGTACGGAACCAATAACCCTTCCCTTTAGAAACTGATAAAGAAGGAAAACCAAAGCAAAGGCTTATGGATCTGGGAGTCAGGCAGCGTCTTGCTGGGCTCACAACAGTCTTAGGCCTGCTTTCTCTTGAGAGCAATCAAAGCGGGTAAGCAACAGTAAATGGAACAGCAATTATGAAATGGAACAGCAAGACTTAAATGGAACAGCATAAGTAAATGGAACAGCAGTAATCAAACCAGCATGAATAAATGGAACAGCAAACAGGAAACGTCAATCATATGGAACAACTAACTCGATCGGAACAATAATGCAATGGAACAGCAATCTTACGCAGATGCACACATCCTAAGTTACTACAACAATCTGAGGGAGATATATGACGTGACTATTTCTGAACAGAGTGATATTATTTTCAGATCTCGCCAACACTTATCTTATATGAACCCAATGACAATGCCAGTCATACCAATACCGGGATGCAATTCAAAGGAATTCACTTTATATACTACAGAGACATGAATGAGGAAACTTATTCAGATTCAGAAGTTAACTGAAGAACATAGTCTATTATGTAAAAGATACATCAGATTGCTGAACAAAGGAAATAATCAAACCACACAAATCACCGTATGATACAACAACGAGTGACCGTCGGAGCTGGGCCCTTGGCTACCAATGGTGCACCGCTTAAAGCTACTTCAGACGCAGAGGCAAAGTGAACACAAAATTCTTATATTGATTGCATTAACAAAGATACACAAGATCAAGTCTTCAGCAAAACTTAATGCTCAGAGTTGTTCCCAAAATGTACAATTACAGTAATCGATTTTCTTCTTTTCTTCCCCTCCACGCTCAATGGCGTGGTGTCTTTATATAACAGAAATGACGGAGATATTTAGATACAAAAGATAAGCTAAAGCAGCGATCCCTCAGGATCAGAGATCCTGAGGGATTCGCTAATCGTTC